>OZ026625.1:43884293-44036793 GCA_964020975.1 Hermodice carunculata
TGAATAAGAATAAAGGCTGATTAATGCCTCGTTAACCTTAATTAACACACACACACACACACACACACACACACACACACACACACACACACACACACACACACAAAACGAATCAAGCGTTTTCTTACCGAAACACTGTCTGATAGATATTTGAATAAGAATAAAGGCTGATTAATGCCTCGTTAGCCTTAATTAACCGGTATGGGTTAATCATCGAGCAAGTGTTTGTCTTTAACCTATTTTATATTTGGAAGCAGTTACCTGTCCTGCTTATCAATACAGGTACTCTATGCATGTAGTTCTATGAGTAATGAGGGTAAATAAAGTTTGGAATGCACAGATTAATAAAATCGGCCAATTCTTTTGTTGTCTGCAGCAATTATTGAAGGCGGCACGTTAAAAGCGGGCTTTGTCAAACTTTTGGATCACACTTATATCCTCTCCCCCTCAAACAGCTAAAACTGGCCAAATATTTGGAGCCAAGATTACGTAACACTTTTTATGTTTTTAAAGGCTTGCTTTAACTTTATCATTTTTCACAGCATTTTTAAGTTAAACGTAGAGCCATTACTTACAGTTTGCCTCACCAACGTCTCTATTCCTGCGGGACGTACATTGTGGGCCTTGATCGCCCAGGGCTGGCGGTAGGTCAAGTATGCATGGGCTTAGCATGAAGCTTCTAAGAATGTTGATCACGTGTACCTGTTGTCTTTATATTTCTTTCCTCGTATAAACTTACAATCCAAGCGCCTGTTTACACGAGTTCTATTTTTCAGATTCATGTGGACCACAGCAATTACTGTTTCCTGTTGGCTCCCTGGTTCCCTGAAAATTTTGAAATTGCGCGTGGCTTATTTCACAATTATCAGCAAGCTAAAATATTGCAGGTATCAGGATCAAAATTAATATGTCATTTTGGCTTAAGTACACAATAAATATTCACTAGCACCTGAGATCTATTTGTAATTTAAAGAATTCCAGTGTATTGACATTAATTCATTTATTTGCAAGTTTGTACACGTCAAGCCTTAAATTTTGTTAGAGGGAGAGAGAGAGAGAGAGAGAGAGAGAGAGAGAGAGAGAGAGAGAGAAAGAAAGAGAGAGAGAGAGTTCTTAAACGTTTACATGGAAACACTATTAGTGACCATGGAAGTGGGTCTCAGATGTGAGTTTTATGGTGTAAATTAAAGTTAGGATGATGATGATGATGATGATGATGATGATGAGGAGGAGGAGGAGGAGGAGGAGGAGGAGGAGGAGGAGGAGCATGACGATGATGATGACCATAGCAATACCATTGAATAGTGTAGTAATGCAACCCGAAGAAAAACAAACGTAAACAGGATTTGTCAATCTAAAACATCTGTACACTGGCATTAAAGATTCTCCGAGATCCATCACTGGACTTACATTATGCTGCAATGTTATCTATTTCACGAGAAAACCGAAATGGTCCAGAGTTAAGATGGCGACTTTAGTCCTCTGGTTATGATCCCAAATGGACCATTATAACAAGCTCCCGTTTTTGCTACAAATAGAAGAGTTCTCGGATACACAGTCATTCTTTAAAATCAGATTTTTACCTAAGACAAGGAGGACTCAAAGTGACCCTGGTTTATCTGGTAGACCATTGTATTTATTTCTACCACAGAAAAGCATTTGATTCTGTTAGAACCATAATATTCAGTTTATCTGATAGAACTGTAATGTTTAGTTTTGATTTAAACATATTTTGTTCCACCGAATACAATTGGGGAGAAGGGCAAAGCCCTATATTAACCCCTCTTGTGGAAGAAAGACGAATGGACAGACAGACGAAACAACACAATACCAAGTGTGATGCTCTGGGTACACTTACCATCCACCGTAAACGGGACACAGAGCATCGCATTCTGCAACAAGTTGAAGGAAGACACCACAAGTGTAACAAGACAGACAGTGGGGTTACAGAAATATAACTAATCATATGCTAAATATGAAAGATGTAAATATATATTTCTGAGCAAGGTACCAGTCGCACGATTAACAACGAGCTAACTGAACTATGTTATGGCATCAGATTGAAAGCGTCTAGTTTTTCAGATATAGTCATGGACAGCCAGTAATAGGTATTTGTATTATTTTGGAAACTGCAGCCTGAAGCACCATACAAGATTGTCTCCAGACTAAAAGGAGCATAATTTATTACAACGCTGTGGAGATCATTCCTTTGAAGGATATGATAGGGACAGACAAAAAGATAATGCTATACATCTTCAATGTCTTGCCCGGATCTACACTCTGGAGAATCAATAACACCAATATCAAACAGGTCAGCATTCAGCTGACTGCGGCCCATGCGCAGTCTAGCATGGATGACTGCCGGGAATCGTTTACCAACATGATAAAGTTGAGTTTGCTTTACTGATCTTGATACGTTTTGGGTAATTTTCTGTTTGAAATCAAATAAAGACTCTGAATTTCGTACTTCAGAAGGAAGTTGGTTCCAAAGCTTGGTGTGGCTGGGAAAAAAGATGTGTCAAAGAGTTCAGTTCTAGTTTTAAAAGGTTGTATATCTGGCGTCTGTCTGGTATTGTATTATCTATTGTGATTTGGATCGTTGGGAATAATATAAGTGAGGTATTCTGGGACTAAATTGTTTAGTTTTACAAGTGGACATCGTTTAACCTTGGTTTATCTTGTAGAACCATTATATTTGTTTCTACCAGAAGTAATTTCGCCGTCACTGCTTGTTTTTCAAATGCTACGTTTCAAGTGTTGTTTATGGGTGACCGTGAAATGCCCTTTCTTGAAACAGGATTTCACTGCTGTTGCTCTGATTTTTTCAAAAACATTTTATTCACATCAAGACGAAGTTTTTTCAATCATATAGAATGGATCTTTGGTGAATATCATACAAGGAGACTCTAATCAAGCACGATGGCATTGGTTACACAACTTTTTGTGAGAGCTTCCAATAAGTTTAAATTTCTCTTGTGTTGCTGTGGCCGAGTGGTTACGGTCCTCGCGTTTCTGTAATGGGGCTACGGGGTTAGCAGCCGTTTCAACGGCTCTGTTCCTGGCTCGGAACTGGGGCACCCGCCAGCCAATGGCTCGACTGCGAACTATCAGAATGGGCTAATATATCCTTGATGTCACCAAAAATTTGTTACACCGAGGCTAGAAGTTACTTCAATCATTCAGTAATCGATAATCAATGAAGTTATGCTCGTTTCATATTCTTGACGTAAGGTATTCAGTAGAATACAAACTTTCGACATTGCTAGTCCATTAGGTAGATTTTGACGTATGTGTCCAGTAGGTAACACATGCTTAACCTGAAATTTCGAAGGAAACGCTAATTTGAATTACAATCCACTCAGGATTGCTGTGTTCGTTGCGTTTCTTGACATACCATGTTCTGTGCGTTACACTGTTTTGACACAACTTGTTAGCAGGATGAAAAATTGTGACATAATGTGTTTAGTAGGTCACACCTTTTTGACATGGAGTTTCGTAGGGAACATTAATTGGACATAACTATTTCAATTTTGCTATGATTGTCACGTTTTTTGACATAATTTGTGACGGTCAAATGTTACTGCACGACCGTTACTTCACATTGTTTACTTTCCATTTTTGAGTTCTTGGTAATAGCTATGGACACAGAAATGATATATTTCTAATATCTGAAAAAAAATCAGACCTCTGACCTCAGCTAATAATGAGCATACCACGCTACAGGGGTCTTCCACATGGCTAACGCTGGTAACATTTTTTGATAAATTCGATTTTACCACACACACACACACACACACACACACACACACACACACACACACACACACACAAACAAACAAGAAAGGTTCGCTCGAGACAAAAAGTAGTTCCGGCGGGAATTGCAAAGTATGAAGAAAAATGTTCCCATTTGCATTTCATGCAGTATTTTGACTGAAACTGTCCTTTGTTACCATGTCCGAATCCATTGTTTTCATACTTACATTTTTGGCCAAAAATATAGAAAATTTGAATCCAGAAAAACCATGCTGAATTGTTTGCGCCAGGAAATAAATTGATCCGCGTTGAGTTCCGATATGATGGCAGATATCAGCAGAGTAGATAGAATTCAACCGCTGAATTACTTAATGAATTGATGAGTTTCAAAACATGGAATGTAACGTTCGCATTGTCAAAATAATGTAATTTGCGGTTTTTTCTCATGTCTATTACAATCAAAATATCACAATCATAAAATAAAGTGTTTTCCGATCATGTTCTGAGAAAGACAATGCACATATTATGAAGTAAAATTACGCACTGTATTCATTATAGCAGTTAAAAGAACATCTTTTTCGCGTGCCCCAGCCTAATGATCGTGGGGGTTCAACTATGAAGTCGTGTGAGCGGGCGTTGCCTGGAACACTACTATAAACCCAGAACTTTTACTTCTGTTAATTTTGTCACAATATTTCCTCATACCATGTACGAGCTTAAAACATTGCATGGAAGCACCTTCAGCTGAAACCAAATGGTAAAAAAACAAAAACAGCAACAACAACAACAACAACAACAAAAAAGCTTGTGATCATACACCTGTAACCAGGCAGTTCACTTGGGATGGAAGTCTGGGGTAAGTTGGTCATGTGGGAAAATATAGGACATTCCACACAACGTTTCACACTCTCTTTATCGTCAAGTACTGTTGTGATGAAAAATTGGTGAAAAAAATACAGCAAAAAAAGTTTTTCCATGGTTAATGAACTTGTGATATATGGGTCTATAATGATTACATGTAGATTCAATGTTTGCTGGTTTCTGTAGTTGGATCATAGAAGCAAAGAGGAAGTTCGAAACATACCAGGCTAAAAACTTTTGCATTTAAACAGGGCAGTCACATGAATTTCTGCGAAGTTTTATCAAGGCTTCTTTTTAGGCACAAGATTTAAATCGTTGTTCCACAAAGTCGATGGAATTTTACGCAAAACGACGAAGTCGAAACGACAATGCACGTTCGGAATTGAGTTTCACTTCTCTAGGTCACCTATAGTTATTTATGTATGGTCCAGTTTTCAGTCCATGCGAGAGTTCGCATGTCATCTGTGTGCTTATAAGGTCGTACGTAATCAACATTATCATGTAAAAGATAAGCCTGCGTATATTCAAGTACTATATATAGATTATCATTTCATTATAAGCACGTTTGCTAATTTGCTATTTTAATTTTTACACCAAAGTTCAATGGCAATCAACTCATTTCCAGTTTTAAACTACAGTTTGAATGGAACATTGCGGCTTCATTCAGATCTTTAAACTTCTTTTAACAAACAACATTGTGCCCACACTTTGAAATATACTGTCTGTCACTTATTTTCCCTACAAACTCACTTTTCACGTTTCCTGAGATTATACTTTTCATACGTAATGACTTTTTGCCCCGACGACGACTGTACCCTTCTATTATGTTTTATTGTGGCTCCCCGTACGGCATAAGATGTACACTAAGTTGTGAGTTTGATGGGATTTTTCAACAACACACAATGGTGCTAAGTCTTTATGACAAGAAATAGATGCATGGTTGACCAAATGACAATGGTTATTCGATAAAGAGTATCTACTGAATCGCCACTGGTAGGTCTCTGCACAGCGACCTAATGTACCATACTGAACCCCCGTGGTAGAACTACGATTGTAATTCCCGCAAGATGCGATAAAATGCTCAATTCTGGCCGTCTATCGGCTGACTGAAACAATAGGGACAAATTAGCGGCGACAAAGGTCAGCAACTGTCTGACCTTGTGATGACCTTGAGATTACGCGCCGCTCATCACACTCTATCTTTCCATGCTCCCGATTGGTAAATTGAATCGACAATGGTCTCTTTCTTGTATTTCCGGTCAGTCGGCCAGTTGTCATTGATGGAATGACCACAGGATGGAGCAGCCTGGGAGATTTCACCACGCTGCCTGTAGACCTACTTGAGCGTGTAGGCCCGATAGAACCAGTGTCAAAACACCAGCTCAAAAGTCCCTCCGGATGACAAGTTCCGCGTGATACTTCCATACCGAGGGAATAATATATCTATGGATATTGTAGTCCGATGAGTGTGAAGAATATACCATCCCATCGGATCTAATCATCTTGGACTTTTTTCGTAAATGTCTCACTTTGGCGTTATGTTAACACTTTGGCGTACGCTTTCTGATCTTTTTGCTATCAACATTTTCCTTTTGAAATTAGACTTCTTGATTTTGCCATCAATTTTAGAAAATACTTATTGAAGAGCTGGACATTACTGGTGGTGAAAATCGTCGACCAATGTCTGGACCCATCATTTGTCTTGCAATGGAAGGCACCTCAGGAATGTCAAATGGTATGCCTTAAAAACAAATAATTTCACATTGACCGTAAAACAGGTTGTATTTTTGTGCATGGGGACGCCACTATTTGCCCGCTTAGCCCATGCTCTCATTCGCAGAACTGTTCTAAGAACACAAACACATAATCGCATTATAAATGTAGACTGCATGTCTGCAGAAATACCTGCTATAAGAATCATTAAATTTGATCACAGTTAGGGATGTTTTGAACACGCTTAAGGAAGGATGGTCGTGTATCTGAGCAGGACATTAGTCAAATGTATTTAAATATTTTGATCCATTCATCAAGAGCAAATAATGAACAACTACATGTATATGTACCTTGTTGGGTGTGCTAGGAATCTTAAACTATTACCAGTATATCAGGATACAGAACGCTTTGGATTGTACAACTAGTTTCGTTTCGCCTAAACAAAGTTGCCATGTGTTTGTAGCAAATAACTATGCTTCCTGACAGTAGCTTACTGGTCATTGAGTTTCAATTTCAAAAAAAAAAAAAAAAAAAAAAAGATGGAAAAGCATGGTCATGATAATGTTATGCAAGCATTGGTTACAAAAAGATTTAACGTCTCACATTGCAAAATATACCAAACCATTATTTTTCTAACCTTCATAACCGTTGAAAACTTTATTTGAACGTTTCATGTTCGAAAGTGGCCCGGATACCCTTTTCTTAACTCCTATCACAAGATAAAATGTATATTATCAATTCGTCATGCCATATCCTTTCAAATGATTCTTGAAGGCTGATGACGTAAACGTGCAAACATTTCCTTCTCTTACACGTTTGTACATTGCGGTCATTTTGAGTTCGGACTACTATCTGTGATAACTCATTTTACATATTTTTCTTTATGAAACCACTGTTGAGTATTTATTCATTTACATCTTCTTTTTATGAAACTAAGTTGGTATATATCCAACTGCCATCTGCCGTTTACGTTCTGGTAAGTTGATCTGAAACAGAGCAATGTAATTAAGATCTACAGATATTTCAGGAAAAAAATTTATATCCACTGAGATCTACTTGCACTCTCCTTCATAGAAGGGAATAAATAAATAAGCTTATCTTCTGAACTTCAGGAAAAATGTTTGATTTAAAAATATGGTGCGCAGCATTTAATACCCATCGGCGCCCTCGATCCACGGCAATTACTTTAGAAATTAATGTCTACTGAATTTGATTTTAATATTTCAGGTTACCTAAGGTCAAATATGACCTCTGCCAATGAGAGAATATGTGTTATTTCCTATTTATAATTAAGGCTAACAAAGATCCCAAAATTTACCATTTCCAGATAGAGGCCACCATTATGCCCCTGACATAGATCTGACCTCTCGAGGTCATACAAGGTCACATGTGACAGTTCCGAATGAAAGAACATGTGTCATATCCTAGTAATGTGGTGCCAGAATGAACCGTTGTCCAGATATCAGCCAAGAGCATGCCTCTAACCTTGATTTGACTTTTAAAGATCACTGAAGGCACAGTATGACTGCTCTAAATGTAAACATAATGTCATTTCTTGTTCAGGTTTAACAGTAACCATGGTCATGAAGCGCGCCGTTTTCCAGATACATGCCAATATTTGCCACGACATTGATTTCATCTTTTTAGCTCCATCAAGGTCAAATACAACTTTCTCGAATAAAAAGACGTCATATTCTGTTCATGTGGTCTCCAAATACACCATTTTCCAGATATTAGCCAACACAACGCCTCTGACCTTAATTTGACCTTTCAAAGTCCCTCAGTGTCTAATGAGACTGCTCTAAATGAAGGCACGTGTGTCATTCCTATTCATAGTTAAATAGTACTCGTGGTCGTAAAACACCATTTTACAGATAATAGATTATATACGTCAATATTACTATTGTAGATATGACCAATGGCCTTTGGCCCATGCAAAACGAATTAAGTGTAGGGATATTATCTTGCCTTCGACATCATTTAAAGACAGAACAAGATTTTTGGCTCATGTAGAATTCAGATTGCTGGCTACATTGGCTCAATAGGTAGGATAGTAACGTTGATGATAGTGATATTTAAGTCTGCAAAACGGACCACATATACAAATATGACCTTGACCTTGACCTTTGACAGGCTTCAGGAGCACGCTTAGATAATTCAGCCATGCATGCGATGGCCAGCTGTATTTATTCAAGAGTTGGAGCGGTAACGTCAAACGACAGTAATAATTTCGACTGAATAACACTACGAACTGTTCTGTATTTGTTTAAAATATAATTACATCTGCCAATAAAGTCCCTTTTTTGTGGCGTGGTACCAGCTATTCGTCAAGATCAAAAGTTAGCTTCATACGAAGATGGTTGACTGACGTCATTCAATTAAGAAGATTACTGTTCACGTTTACTGTAAACTCTGACATGGTTTTACTACGTGAGAACCTTATACATTTTGTTTTCTTTTCATTGTACAACACATCAAATTATGCCCCATATTGTTCACAAATAGTGAGCATTTTTGTAGACATTTCACACTGTATAAACCAGACAATTGAAAAACGTCATGGCTCCAACTGTTTTCCCTGATGATACATCCCTTCCCCATTAAAATGGTGAAAGCAGAGGATGGCTCCGCTTCATGCTTCTAAAAATGCACTGGTTGACCGTGGGGTGCATCAACAGCCGCTCGCAAGTGACTTCCGCATGGATCCCCATGAGAATTCATGGTCATATTGGTTTTATTATTTGTGAATAATTGTGCAGGTTTAAGCCTTAGTTTTAAATACTTTTTAGTGGTGAACGAAACTGAGTAAAGTCGGCTCAAAAATGTTTCTATATCAATTTGTGAAAATGATAGTGGTGAACGAAACTGAGTAAAGTCGGCTCAAAAATGTTTCTATATCAATTTGTGAAAATGATATGGTCGCATGACTGACCTCTATAAATCAATATACTTTTTAATTTTTTTAAACCTTTGAATATTTCCAAACTGCTTTTACGCAACAGCACAGCTCGTACAGGCTGCTGCAGTGACACCACTGTGTGACATAATTTCTGTAGAATTCTTGCCGTCACCCGACGCCGCCCGAAGTACGTCACATGCAGCGCGCTCTGGTGTGTGATACTTTCAGTGCTCTATTCAGCTCCAACGCTTCAGGTTGGAGCCATATTTCACAGCCACAGCTGAACAGAAAACTTTTCAGATGCAAGAGCAAGGTCTAAAAATGCAAATCACAAGATTATTCAAAGCATGTCAGGGGCTCTAAATAGGCAGCCCCGTGGCATCACCAGGTTACAGTTTTTGTTGTGTCCACGTCACAAGGTCACACAAATCTAAATCACTGAAATTCATCATGTACGTCATCGCCAGCGAAGTCATCAGTAACCTAAAATAATGTCTTAGGTCACCAAATCGAAGAGAGGGTCTCAACATGTCAGTGATCCCAAATTGCATTGAATTTATACATATTATTAATTATAATTTTACATACATACATACATACATACATACATACATACATACATACATACATACATACTGCCACCGCGGTGTTTTCAAAATGAAACAGTTGTTCTCAAAGCGGATGGCAGAAACATCTAGAGTGATCTTTTAGTGCCACACAAATTAAATAACTGAACTCAAACTGCCCACTCTGAATCAACATCTTTTTATTTCTTGACTTTTTGGGAATCTCCGCTGGGGAAGCATTGTGTAATTTGACATCAGTATCCTCGTTTCAGGTTTAACCCGTTTAAGACCGAATTTTGGAATGAGTGTATATCATTTCACGGCGTTCATTTTCGACCCAGACACGCAGGGAAAAGCTATTGACCCGGACCATTAATATTTTATCTGAAATATTGGCATGCTGCTGCTTGAATGGGGGTCTTTGCAAGAGGAATTTGGTTCTTGAATCAATTTACCATTTAGATTAGCACAGCTTTTGTTGTCAAAGAGTTAAATTAGCTGTATGTTTGACGGACGCTTGCTACATATTATTGAAACGACTGTAGAACGGCGGTTCTCGAAGATACATTTTGACAAGCTGACTTCGTGATTTTTAATTTCCCTTGTGGAATTTTAATGAATATATTTACTTAGTCCACAACCATACCACAAGAGTCTTCGGTTCTGTGAAATGTGATATATTTTCCCTTTGGTGTCATTTTATCCAGATATCATTAACGCCCATCAACTTTTCTTTGGTAGTTTTGTAATAGACGTAACTTTATCAAGGATCGGATTTACAAGTCGCTCAGGAGTGGAACTTTTGGCTTTAATGTTTAACAGGGCACGGCTTTGCTGCTGTCCTAACAAAATGGTACATGTAAAACAAGAATTTTGTAGTCCCACACCTCAACTCTCTTGAGTTCCAGAACTGTAATGAGATCAACATTTCAATATCTGGCGAAAGGGTCGTGAGTCGTACTGACCCGCCGCCGTCTCGCACTACTAAATTGCAAGGCCTTGGATGTATTAAGAAATACTGAACCCAACCAAAATATCCAAAACTCCAAAGTCTGACACAGAGGCATCATATGTCCCTTGGAAATTTCAAATTCTATCAGGATTCTGTGTTTCTGCACTGTTATGAAATTGAAATATGCCACCCATGAGGATCAGATTCGCCGGGGCATGGCTGCCTCAATCTCTGCTCGCAATAGGTTGGGAATCATGACATCACGCATGATGGCTCAAGCTGTCCCGGATGAACGTACTGCTCTGGTGCATGAGTGATGAAAAGATGCATGCATGGGCAATGCAGCAAACTTAGGGACTCGTTTCCTTATACCAAGGGACTATTTCCCGGAAAAATGTAGCAGATTTGTCCATGTTTGGATGGACAGTGACCTCATGTGAGGGCAGATGGAGATTTGACAGGGGCCACCGGCAGGGTTATGTACTTGTCTCTGAATTTAAAAGACGTTAATTGCTCATATTGATCAATCTAGCTGTCATAAAGGCCAAAGGCTGCTGTCCATTATAATTTAAACACCAGTGAACATGTCCGGGGTCAGAAATGCGGCGTTGTCTCATGGGACGCCAGCGGGAAGTAATTCACCAGCGTTAACTTTTGACCGTTTAGTCAAATTTAGAAACCCAAAATGGCTGTTCTCTTCCTCTATACTATAGGGGTTTGAAGATAACTGCACAGAAAACTGTCAAAACAAAACTTTGCAGACGAAATAAGTACAAAATAGGCCTCTGGCCTAAGTTTAGTTTGTGCGATAAGGAAAGATTTGACCAGTTATCAAGAAGAGTGCAATATTCAGCTTGTGTCTGTTCACTTTGTAATGAATTTAGAGCTGTCTTAATGCATGAAAATATGTGTGTTAGCGTAAGAGAGAGAGAGAGAGAGAGAGAGAGAGAGAGAGAGAGAGAGAGAGAGAGAGAGAGAGAGAGAGAGAGAGAGAGAGAGAGAGAGAGAGAGAGAGAGAGAGAGAGAGAGAGAGAGAGAGAGAGAGAGAGAGAGAGCAATTAAACCACAGTTGCCAAAAATAGAAAGTAACTTGGAGTTTCGCTTTGTGATCCTGGTGCTCAGCGTCGGTTTGTGGATTTCCCTGGTAGAATACTGCATCATGACGCGCTAGTTCCAGTGACGTAATGTGTTGGCAGGTAGAAAAAAATCCAACGTGCGTATTGACGCCGAGTTGTGCGTCATTCCTGACGCTCGTGAACTATGACCAAACTCATAAGCAGACATGCGCATCATGTCGGTATTGCAGGTAAGACAAAAGTAGCACAAGATGTGTAAATTAATATGGAACGGATAAAGCAGGCAGTGATTTTTCATTTGTGACAATTGACGACGGGAAATATCACGAGTGAGGGACTGTTAGAATCTGTGAATCTGTATTTAGGGAGAGGTTTTTTTTTTTTTTTTTTTTTAAACCGTTCAAAGTGGTGTCCTGTGCATTTGACATATACAAATCCCACCCTGTGCCTGTCGTTTTTGGCCATTGGTACGTGGGTCTATTATAAATGCAGTCAACTGTGTAATGGATCACTGACAATGGGTTCCAATGCTACCTTGAATAATAATTCTATCTTGTGCGTTAAGTCAAGATCTTGTGCTACGACGAATATCGATGAAGGAATTTTAGTGGCGAGGGAAACATTATTCCTATGCAGTTAACATCATGAAATGCTTAACGCTTTCAAATAGGCCTACTTGTAATGGCGAAAAAAAAAAGAAACGATCCAAATGCACTCCTTGTGAGATAAATATTAAGTACCAGGTTCATGCTAAATGGAATTTGACATAGTACAATATTTTTCAATACAAGTAATATGCAGCGTTCACTTGATCTTGGAATAAAATTTATGAATTAGCCTAGTTTGAGTCAAAGGCCTACATGTTCCCCAGTACACGACTCACCAGAAAATTCTCCCAAAAGTAGTATCAGTCCCTTCCCAAGACGAAATACATAAACAATCCACGGGGACTAAAGCTACTTGTTAATTTTTAACTCTTGAGAATTCTGCCGACCTAAGCGTAAACAATATAACAGTCTTGATGATACAGTCGTAATTCTTATTGTCAAAAAAAAAAAAAACAAGCAAAGAAACAAACCAAAACAAAAACAAAAACAAAAAAACAAAAAACAAAAAAAAAAGCAAAAAAACAAACAAACAAACAAACAAACAAACAAACAAACAAACAAACAAACAAACAAAAACAAAAACAAACCCCCACCCCTACTCCAACCTCTCCAAATAAATGAAAAAATGAATTAACAGTGGTTAACTGATTTATGATTTTGTTTGAAACCTGAAAGAACCATTCATCCGCTAAACTGAATTATTAATGTATATTGTTTGAAACCGATTTGGAAATACCAACAAAATGAGCTGTTACATGACCTACATCATAAAAACAGATGCAATGAATGACCATACATTCATATCTCAATACTAAACTAATAACAAAAACACATATAACACATACGCTGAAATTCAATCAGCTACACGTGCAATAGCTGTATTGGTTTAAACATATTTCATTTCCAAAAAACGACAGGGGAACTGACGAGGCCTATGGTAACCCTTCAATTCAGATAGCTGTATTGACCCTTAGGCAAACACATTTCTATGTTAACAGTTTTCACACAGTGCCAAGCTCTCGAAGAGTGCTTAGTTAGATTATTGATGTAAGTTGCATGCAGAACTCGTACAATTTTCATCAAAAATGTTCATAGAATCAAAAGTTTATGAAGATAAATGAATGATAGAAAGTTTTTAGTCACCCTATCCGATCCACTAGTTTGCCTTGGCAAGTGTGAGGCAAAAGCATATGATGGTGACGAGTATTGATTTATTGGTGATTGGAAGTATATTTGAAATCTGATAGGAAGTTTATGATATCAGGTGGTTGACAAACATGCTTTGGAGGCACGAGCGATCGTGAGCGACAACGGTATTGGAAGATAAATCTATACCATACGCCAAAAAGAGGTCCTTAATGGGTGTCGAATCAGCTGAACTATTATTGTTAAGAGAAGTCTTAGTCTTCCTTTCAGATTCGCCTGAACAATGGCTTTATCCTTAAACAAGTCTATAAGTCACATATTTCGTTTCCTGTACACATATAATACCTTTTTAAATATCAATCAACAAAACAACTGATGTTATGAAACCGTAATTTCCACATGTACAGTAAATTACCAAATGGTACAAGCGAATTACAAAGTTTATTCAGTTTGTTTTCAACTTCAAAGTAACCAGCTGTTTGTACAAAATAATGAACTAAGGTGGAAGAAACACAAGCTGGATCTAAAATATATATGTGCATAAGCAATTGTTTTTCCTTTGACAGTGCAATGAGTGAAAAGCACAGTTTGATGACCATTTAGGTCATTCCATTGTAGAGTGTCTCGAAGACACCTCAAATCTATTTTCACATATTTGCTTGAAGATTGTGTTCCAAAACCTAAATGCAAAGTACTCATCATAGCATTGAAAGGGATATTAGTATGGTGGCTCAATGGTGCCAACCAAAAGTTTTTCTATCTCGTAATTACGAGATAAAATATATGAAAAAAAACTCCTGGTTGGCACCATTGAGCCACCATATTGGTTCAATGATCTGTCAAGGAACATAGTCACGAGAAAATGTACAATGGAGAAAATGTTATTAAAGTAGAACTAAAACCTAGAGTTGAATGAGACTGTACCGTAGGGAATGTGAGGTGATCTCAGTATTTGGTCAATTAATTGACATTGCTATTGACAAATAGTTGCATCAATTTAAATGTTCTCACACAGCATGCTGATCTGTGATCACCTACCGGAAGAGTGCTGTCCAAATCATTTTATACAGAAGTAACACAATAGCTAATTCTGCATAGAAACGTGTATGCTTTCATTTGACTCAGGACTCCAATCACTGCTAACAAAAATGTGAAAAGTAAAGCATGTAATGGGTACTGCATTTTTTCGTAATTGTTGACGATGTTTTAACATTTTAATGACTTACTTCGAAAATCTAATAGCGTTATGATACAGCCACGTTTGAGCTTATGAATCTGAGTAGTGATTTATCTATGTAATAAACAGCAAACAAAACAAAATGAAACTCCAATTCAAATATTAATGCTTTGGTAGCTATTATTTTTCTACGCGTCTTAGATGGAATGGATTCATCTGAAGAGCTGCGTTTAGGACACCCTGTACAGCTTTGGCAAATTTCAATACACAGGACCTAAGGCCACTTATAAAACTCCGTGGATTGGGGGTCAGGCTTTCGGCAAATAGAAGTCATTTACTGTCCTCCGGTGGCAATATTTAATTTGGAATGGTCAGCAGCAGAAAGTGCCATCCGTAGATCCCCTGGTGGGCAGAGTAGGTAGCTTTATATGTTTTTCTCCCTTTTTGTCATACTGATGATGATAATGATGGTGACAATAATGATAATGGTGGTGCAGATGCTGATAATGATAATGATAATAATTATGAGCTTTGTTAGAATCAATAATTTTGTTTACAGCATCAGTCCCAGGCGGAGGGAGGAGGTAAGGGCTTGTTCTTACTCCTTGCTAGGCCATTTTTTCTTTTTGTACCACGGAGAGAGAGAGAGAGAGAGAGAGAGAGAGAGAGAGAGAGAGAGAGAGAGAGAGAGAGAGAGAGAGAGAGAGAGAGAGAGAGAGAGAGAGAGAGAGAGAGAGAGAGAGAGAGTACAAACCCCATAAGCTGTACTTTGCAAAAGACGCAGTAATATCCACGCACCTACCTGTATCATGAAAAATCTACCAATAAATTAAATATGTTGTTCACACGTGGTCATTTTAGTCTTTTTCTAAGTAATCATGAAACCTTCTGAAATTCCTTCAATGGTACAATATGTACTTTCTTTCCTGTATTGTGATATAGATAATTAATTTCTTATTATACTCTGTACTGAAGTGTACCACTGCAAGGGCAGTATCTGTCAGACCTCTGCCAAGGCTTAAATCAGGCGCCTTATGTACGATTCTTATATTGGAGTCGGGGGTGGGGGGGGGGGAGGGTACTTCCATGTAGGATTGTACTGGGTATGTGCCGCGGGAAAGGCCCTGTTTTCATTACTCCCAGGATTAGAAAAGGCCCCCAAAATATACACACCTGGATTAGGATAGGGGTTACAATTAGGATGCACCAATGCAGCACTACTTTTAATACATTACAGGATTAACATTTGGCGTGGTGATTAAGTAAGGGTATTGTATAAAAATGTCTGCGGCACACACCCACCCTGAAGTTCAGTATGTGCCCCCCCCCCCCCCAATTTGAGTTCAAGACGAAGGTTTCTCTCGTCCGTGCGTTCCTGTATGCTTTAAGGCATTTTATAACTTCGCCTTGCAGGCCTTTTACTCTCATGCTGGTTCCCATTGTCACAATGCTGCGTACCAGACAAGTAACATATGCATGTCTGATACTGCCCACATTCCCCAGCTCCCGGTGTGAAAAATGGAAAAAGTGTAAAGGGTGCTTGAGATGGAAGTATCATTCAAAATAAAGTATCCCATGCAGAGACCTCCGCTGACCTCGACTTAAACATATATTTAACACGTTTAAGGGTACAACAGATCTGTGTCCGTAAGACATGTTCAGTATTGCTTAAAGCTTAAAAAGAGGCTTAAAGCGCGGAGGTCTGTGGTCCAAGCTCACTCTGATGCAAGAGGACTCTGAGTTGCATCAGTCAGTGAACAGGACCCCTACCCTCCTTGTATGGGTAAATGTCTCAGCCTAGCCCTTTCCAGTGCTACCAATGTATTCTACCTGGTGTCCGAAGCCTAATGTCTAAGCCTAACAATATGGACCACCTTGCACTGTAAGCTTGCAACAAGGCCATGCTATGTCACCATGTGCTCTTGTGTTGTCAACAATCAAATCATTGATATGCAGGCACTGCAAGAGACTCCCCGCCAGTAGTGGTCAATAGACCATGTCAGAAATGAGTTTCACCACCAGATGGCTCTGGGGTACTATACACCCTAGCCTGACAGAGTGCCCACTAGCTAAGCATGGCAGAGTATGGGAGGTGGAGAGTCTTTGAGTTGAAACAGGAACTAATCAAGAGAGGAGCACCAACTAAAGGCAAAAAGTGTGATTTAGTAGAAAGGTAAGTACTTGCCGATCAGTTTCATATATTATCTTACAGGAATTTATCCTAAGATTACAAGTTTAGTCACTTTAATCCAATGGGTTGAACCAGCAGTTTACATCACTGGTCATATATTGCTGTGTGTGTGTTGTCTCTTGGCCACACACAATTCTGTGACAAGTCAAATTATGAGACTGTGATTAAAAGTATAATTAATGTTCCATAAAGAGAGACTTTCATATCCATACATACATTATTTTGAATGTGGAATAACCTGGTCAAAGTGTACATAAGCCACCAGTAGCCTGACCCGAGCCAAGCTTCTGGGGACCAGCCAGTAGCTTGTATATTGGGTCACTCCAGGGGATTAGCAAGGTGTTAATGCTGCTGTTGTCTAGTTCCTCTGGGGAGAGTGCTTTATGGGTGTGCTGTGTATACAAGACACTTGTTGGTAATGTGTTTGTCCAGAATAACAATGAGGTAAAAACTCTGCATACTCAAAGGCAAAGATGAAAAACTGAACAAGAAAAGGAAAAGTAACTTTGGGATGGGACATGCGCATTGGCGGTATGTTTTGTGTGCTTTCAGTTATGGTTATGAATCCTTGGTCGGGCCATTGAGGAAGGGGTGTTTCTTTTTTCAGACTGAGTATAGGTTCAGAATGAAAATTGTTATTTCTGTCATATGCGTCAAGTCTGAAAAAAAGTGCAAGACTAAATATGTATCCTGTCAACTTAACTGTATGAGGTAATGAAGGGCAGCCAAGCTGTTCAAATGTAAGGAAAAAGGTAAACTTTCAAACTGGAGGGGACATAAAGTTACTTTTCCTTTTCTTGTTCAGTTTTTCATCTTTGCCTTTGAGTATGCAGTGTTTTTACCTCATTGTTATTCTGGACAAACACATTACCAACAAGTGTCTTGTATACACAGCACACCAATAAAGCACTCTCCCCAGAGGAACTAGACAACAGCAGCATTAACACCTTGCTTATCCCCTGGAGTGACCCAATATACAAGCTACTTGCTGGGCCCCAGAGGCTTGGCTCAGGTCAGGCTACTGGTGGCCTATGTGCACTTTGACCAGGGTATTCCACATTCAAAATAATGTATGTATGGCTATGAAAGTCTCTCTTTATGGAACAGTAATTATACTTTTAATCACAGTCTCATAATTTGACTTGTCACAGAATTGTGTGTGGCCAAGAGACAACACACACACAGCAATATATGACCAGTGATGTAAACTGCTGGTTCAACCCATTGGATTAAAGTGACTAAACTTGTAATCTTAGGATAAATTCCTGTAAGATAATATATGAAACTGATCAGCAAGTACTTACCTTTCTACTAAATCACACTTTTTGCCTTTAATTGGTGCTCCTCTCTTGATTAGCTCCTGTTTCTACTCAAAGACTGTCCACCTCCCATACTCTGCCATGCCTAGCTAGTGGGCACTCAGTCAGGCTAGGGTGTATAGTACCCCAGAGCCATCTGGTGGTGAAATTTCTGACATGGTCTATTAATTCTGGCCCCTGTGCCGCAGGAATAGTACTTAGCCCTCGGGAGATGGCTTTGGGTGGTGGGTGAAGGAGATTCTGCTTTATTATACAACAAAAGCAACAGTTCCACTTCTCCCACGTAATTCTGAAAAAAGAGGCATAATTCTATCTTTCTACTTTCCTTACCAATCTAGTCACTATGTGAAAACTTGTACTTTAATTAATCTGTATTGTCACGTTCACACGTTCCGTGCTAAAAGGAAATAGCTGGGGTCTCTTACAGCAACTGTACATGTGTTTTTGTCTTTATTATCATAATTAAAGTCCCGTCTCCACATCGCGCCAACAAAGCTATAGAGAAGCCATGCCTCATTCTACCTAATAGCAAGAATTATAAATGAAAGAGGTCAGGGGAAAATAAGTTAGCACTTAGAGGTGAATTCACATGTCTAATATCCTTTGCTGCTGGGACCCAGCCCTAGGCATACTTCCGATCAATAGGTTACTATATCATGAATCCTATCATCTGATTTGGCCGTACCGTCTGATACAACATTATGTGATACAGTTACCTGAAGTGTGACCAAGTTGTTGACCGAAAATTAAAGCAAAAGTAATGAATGCAAATAATCTGGTTTAGAAGGGATGATACGTCTCAACGCTAAATTTGAGTTCACTTCGCTTACGGTCGCATGTAGGAGGAAATTGGTGATGCAAGTAAAGTATGTAACGGTACTATTACGTCTGTTTCTGTCACCAGAATCATTCATCGTGATTTTGCGGTACTTTGCAGCAAGTAGAACACATTCTGGACAAGTCGTTATTATGATAGCTTGTAGAGTGAGCGTATAAATTCTAGCAGATATGTAGGATTTGATTTTTATAAGTTCTAGGCAGTTCAATGCTTTCGATATGCCAGACTCCAGGCTGCTGTACAGACACCAGAAAATTTTTAAAAAAGTAACGAAATACCCATGGATGCAAAGGTCTACGTTTCATAGTACATGTACCCTGCCCCAGCAACAAGGACAAATTTGACCTGCCAAGCAACAGGTGCAATGACGTAGCTGGGCGATCTGTCATGCGCGGGATCGTCACGCCAACCCGCGGGAGGCTTGGAAACGGATTTCCTCAGCTTGCAATTATTGCGACAGTAAGTTATCACATTTATCACAAAAAATGTTCCGTTTAAATATACAATTACTATAATTCATAAAATCTGGCGTAGAGCAACATGGACTGTGCTCTTGCTTAGATTGACGCCACCTACTGCCAGGATGTTAATTAAAAGAATAAACGAAAACACACATGCACAATCTCTCTAAAAGGTCACAATTAAGACATCCCTTTACACCATTTTATCACATGTTTGGACACATTCACGAAGGGAGGGGTTTGTTCGAGTTTCTGGCCTATGACTGTGCTTGTTATGTAACAACTCAGCGTTTCAATTTAAGTGGAATAACAAATCTGTTGTGATACATTATGTATTTGCCATTATTTTACTGTCATACATTTTTAGGTAGGTGGTTTACCAAATACAAGTTGAATGCAACCGGCCACACACAAAAAACAGAAAAAAAACCCAAAACAAAAAAACCCAAAACAAACAAAAACCCCACGCCTAAAAAACAAAACAAGACAAGAAAACAAACAAACAAGAAAAGCCA
Organism: Hermodice carunculata; assembly: GCA_964020975.1. Classification (NCBI taxonomy): domain Eukaryota; kingdom Metazoa; phylum Annelida; class Polychaeta; order Eunicida; family Amphinomidae; genus Hermodice; species Hermodice carunculata. The sequence continues at coordinate 43,904,369 of OZ026625.1, forward strand.
AAAGTTTAAGGATACGCAGCATGCTTGATGGATTCCTGCTGATGGCCCATTTATAAATTCATTTGGCTATTGAAGCATTGAATTTTAAAAATTTGAACGTGATGATATTTATTAATTCATGTGTATGTTTAGACATAGACACTTGCAAGTGTGGCCGGTATAGAGGGAAGGGTTAAACACGGGCACCCACTGTTGCAACTTACCTCTTATGTCTGACATATTGTTTTATTTTCATCTTTGATGTAGCTTTGCGCTTCGTCAATAATGACATCGCGCGAGAGTCAGATAGCTCATGGGACAAGAACACCAACTGAAAGTTAAGATAAAACACGGTTTCAAAAGAAGAGATTATAGTTTACAGTACAATTTGTATTTCATCAAATTCATGAAAGGAATTAGATAACAACATAAATAAAATCATGTTCCTCATTCTTTATACTTTGTTGCAACTCACCTCCAAAATATTTCCTTATTCTAGAATGCAATTTGAAATTTATATATACTCAGATCCAGAACAAAGTCGTTCAATTTTTCGATCAGGTATCATGGAGCATAGTGTGGAAGAACATTCCATTAAATATCCGATGCACCATCCAACTGTTGGCAGCGTGAACGCCAGGTCATTCTTCATTTTGCAGGGATCCTGTACAAACAGACCCGCCAAATGGTTTCCCATGGCATGGACGTGCAGTTTACAGCTTACTTGTTCATGTCTTTTTCTTTTTCACAACACAGAATTCCAAATCTCAACCACGTGGCAACGAGGGTGCGTCTGTTATTTACTTCTGACTAATTAGCGATACACACATCTGATTTGTCAGGCCAGTTCGTGATATATTCACAAATTGGGAGATTGGAATTCCCCACACTGGCACAAATTGTAGGTAATTATTTCCAAGTAGAAATATGGCCAGCAGAATCCGACAGTAACGTATGACGTCCCAAGCAATAGAGTCAATAGGCCTGTAATCTGAGAGACCAATCAGGGACCAATTGTTTAGTGTCCGGTGAAATGGTTAGGGCACAATCCCAGAGGTTAAAGCAGAAGGACATGTGCTTCCCATTGATCTATCGATGAACGCGCCACTTGGCAAACTTACGTCTTCCAGATTTCGAAGGACAAACATCATTAACAGGACAATTAAAACATGACAAATGTTATAGTCATCGATAAGGCTTTGATCGGTTCTGGACGGAACACAAAGCATTGCGTTGATGGGAGCCAGGGAGAGCCAATTATAGGAAAACTGTAAAGAAAACAGCAGAGCTAGGACATCTCTTGGCGATGTTGTGAGCGGGAAATCGATACAACGGCAAACAATGGCTTCCTTCCGCAATATAAAACTGGGCGGGGTATCTATAAGCCACATTGTATATGTTGAGAGGCGGCGCACTCTTATTTATTGATATCTTGAAACACAAATTTTGATTTTACACTCATTCTTGTCAGTGGCTGATTTCAAATTTTTCTTACACTTTTCACACTGAAATCGACACATTAAAGCATGAATATCATTAATCCTTGCTTCATTTCTTCATCGTAGCCTCTACTGAATCAAATATAGATGGGAGCATACCAGATAAGTTGTCTTCAAACAATCTCTTTACTTAAAGAGCTTTAGGTACTTGACACTTATGTGTCATAGGAAATTACTTAGTTTGTTGTTGTAATCTATATACATGTACACGCATGGTCGTTTTTTTAACAATCTACATGTGCATACCTGGAGTATTTGTTATTCTGTGTCCACAAGATTTACCGATACACATTAAATGTTGTTTCAGTAGTATTCGTGCGAAATATGTGCACTGACTGTATCACGCAATTTACATGATATCAAACAATCATAATGCATGTACATCGCAAATGAATTTGGTGTGGTAGGGGTCGGCATTAGTTAAACCCATTTTGTAATTGGATTTCAGAAAAATATATCAAATCGAACCTCACACCCATTGTTTATACAGTGTGCAGGAATAATCCAGATTGTATTAGGAATATCCATATTAGAAAATGCACATTTTCTTCATAAGTCCAATTGCATGCTTTAAGCTGCCCTGGAAATATTTCAATCATGGTAATTATTGCGCACACTTTTTCAAACTCCTTCTGCAACTTTATTCGTGCTGTTCGCACAAGAAACTGTTCACAGAATATGAAAAGCTTCTAATGCGTGCATATATTGAAATATACAATTGCACATAATGTATTTCCTGGTCTAATACAACATATTAAAAAAAGTAACAAAAAAGTCCCAACATTGCACGGTTGGCTGAGCTGTAAGACGCTCGCCTTTCACCTCTGCGACACGGGTTCGATTCTCGTCCTGGGCAGCATGTGGAAAAAGTGTCAACCGTGCACAGTGGTTTTCTCCGAGTTCTTCGGTTTCCTCCACCACAGTACACGGAGTGTGACTCGATAAGTCAATGCTTGACTTCTTTCACAATCCATCTAAAGCACATGTGTCTATACTCTACCTTACAAAGTGTTGCATGCTTTGCTACTCATTTCAACTGGAACTTTTTTCAGAAGCACCGCTAACTTATATTCGTGCCCGATAAAACACTGGGGATGAAACTGTTTCGAATTTGTAAGTCCGCATTGCAAGAAAAACAACTTTTAGAGATTAACATCATTTGCCAGATCCACTTCAAACCTGATGCGGATCAACAGTGGGTAATCCTGTACCAGGTTCTTTAAAAGTCATGCTTCATTGATTTTTGTATGGTTTATGATTTTTTGGGTTCCTTTAGACAAAATCTTTAAAACCTTCTCCGAAATTGCACAAGGACAATTCTAGGGTCCTTTTTCCACCATTGATGCTGCACTTTTTTCCATGTTTAAGAATAAATAGTTGTTTTTGTACGTAGCCTTAGACACCTTTTTCCAAATCCTTACTCATACTGTGTTGAGACTTGGTGGCAATTTACCTTCTGGAAGGGTCAAACAAAGTTATTCACCAGGTGGCGATGCTCCAGGTCCCTGGTATTTGTCAGTTAATGCACACATTCCTATTGATTGCTGTGTAAGTCAATGGGGATTTCAATGATCATTCACATTTTTGACCTCTTCTCCAAAACCGCCGGCCAGATCCACTTCAAACTTGGAGAGAATGTGCCTTGGGTGCGTTTCTAATAACGATCTATAACTGGTCCTTCTCCGGTGATTTGGATTTTTAAAAAGGTATTCTCGCTAAAAAAATATTAAGAAATCTTTTTCTCGGAAACCACTTGGTTAATTTCTTCAAAATTGCACAGACGCACTTCGTCTAGCCTTAATTTGTTCAACAGATGGAACTGCGTTCTTTTTCTCATATGGTTTTATGAATTTTTCTGGGTTTTTTTTTTTACTATTTTTAAACTCTTCTGCCGAACTTCATATTGGATTCTCTTCAAACTTAGTGGGACTGTACCTGGACTAGATCTTCACAAAGTATGCTCACAATGTTGTGCTGCTGCCGTTTCCTGAATAATAACTAATTATAAAAATTAGTAGTTATTGGTGAGGCTACGGGTAAATGTTAGCATTGGTAATAAAGGATAATGGTAGAAATGAAATTCTAGCTAATATCTCGGTTATAGTACATAGCAGGCCCATGGTTATTATTGAAAACTGATAGGAAAGTACCTCTGGGGCTTCTTTGGGTGTTATTATTTTGACCTTCAGTGACCTTGAAAGGTCAAACGGGCCTATTGACTTATATCGCAATGATAATGAATCCTAGGTCCATGGTTTTTGAACTTTACAAACTAATAAAGTATCAATGGAGCTTCCTTGGTTGTTGTTGATTTCAATATTGAGTAACATTAAAAGATCAAACTGGCCTATCGCCATATATATGGGAAACAGTGTATCCTGGCACTTTTTCTTTGAACATATATTACTCCACAAATGTGTGAGGGAAGACAAACAATGGTGATAGTGACGAAGAAAATAACGTTGACATTATTCCGAAGAACACAGGTCCACTTCAGTCTGTGTATGAAGGGTCTGATGTTACAGTCGTCTTGATTTTAATACCCATCGAATAACTAGAGTGACTGCTTATTTTTCGTTCCGTGCACGAGTGTCTCTGTTTTAAATTACAAATAACCCATTATGTGTAATGGCTATTGAAAATTCATACTGCCACCTGACATTGCCTTATGTTCATTAACAGCTGCTAATATTAGAAAGAAGTCCCTCGAAAGAAGGCAGATTCTACGTTGTTATCTATAGTGATGACCATAAACATCCCAAGATACAAGGGAGTACTAGAATCGTTGACACTTTTTAATAATAATAATAATAATAATAATAATAATAATAATAATAATAATAATAATAATAATAACAATAATAATAATAATAATAATGAGGATGATGATGATGATGATGATGATAATAATAATTATGATGGTAATGGTAATAATTATGATGATGGTAATAATAATGACGACGACGACGACGACGACGACGATGATGATGATGATGATGATGATGATGATGATGATGATGATGATGATGATGATGATGATGATATGAACTCCCAGTGCCGCGGAATAAATATAACAAATGAACACTTCAAAGACAGAAAAAGTTTAGCATGAAGACAATCTGTGTGACGTCATGTGGTAAAGGTTACAGTATCGAAAATTTGCGACAAAGCTACCTGTGAGGTTCAAGCATCTACTCCATCATTGATTTAAAGAGAGGCTACAGCAGAGCACCAGTTTTAATAAATGAAATCCAATATAAGTTCCACAATCTTCGTAATGAGATCTTAATTTCTCTGCGGCCTGAGAGGAAACCACCTGGGCCCGATCTTTAGCTCAGTCTGTGTACACATAGATCCTAAGCAAAGCTTTACAATTCTATAAACACGGTCAATAACAACCAAGACGTTTTCGTAATACAGTATCTGATTTGAAGGCTAATGGCTGATTCCTGAGACTAATTAACGTTATGAGATCGATTCATTTTCCTTGCCTTTTTGTTGAAGCAACTAAAGATTCAAACCACATAGCCAAGGGTAGTTAACCCTCGTCCTACTTAGAATACTCTGTCAGCAATGCCACTTCAACTGTGTCATTGCAAATTACCACAAAAGTCCATGTGCTTTGATTTGACATGCCTTGTAAACCATTTTTTAATTCAAGTACCGCTACAGTTGTAGAGACATTAAATATGATCCAGGTCAGCAGGTTTCCTGGAAACACTTTCGATTAATGAATTAATTTTGATATTTTGTCCGTTTTCTCATGACTAGATTAAAAGGTGGCAGAAAAAAATGCAAATACAATGTTAGAGCTTAAAAGATGTTTAAGGATGGACTGAATGTTTTTTACCGTGCTGAAAAATGTGAGCAAACCATCCTTTATGTTAAAATCCAATTATTACGATTCCGGCAGTGGGAGTCAATCACGACTACAACTAAAATAGTCAAGAGAATGCTGGACTTTCAGGAATCTGTGGAATTGTTCTCAGAGATATGTGCTTCTGTGTTAGCATGGTTGATTTTTTTCCTGTGGAGCATTTTGTGTTCCTAGCTTGAAACCATCGGCTTGAGACATAATGGTTCATGGAAAGTATCATAACTAGGATTATTTCATATGCAAATATCGTTCGTCTCCACATAACAATAAAATGCCCAGGAATCAATGACAATTGGACATGCAACTTTGGTTTCCGATCAGTCGTCATTTCCATTACCATCAAAAATTCATATTCAAAATTACAGTGTGAAACCATAAAGTTTAAGGAGAAATTTGTTAATGGCACCTGATATTCCAATCCATCCTCTGATAATTGCCTTGTGAAATTATAAATATTGAACAATGATCATACCAAACAAGCGATAAGATTACAGACCATCAGGGGTACATGAACTCGTAAAAAGCAACAAAATGTATAAAGTAATGAATGTAAGGGATACTCATCTAGCTTTATAAGATTCAAAATATAGGTGTTTGTAATTTTTCATCGACGCCGTTGTTAGTCTATTTGTTATCATTGAAAGTCACTTACAGGCGAATATTTGAAATACGAATTGATACTGAAATGAGCACGTGATTTGCACTACTTTTATACTTTCCTGCATGAGAAAATAATCGCCTTTTTGTAGATCTGCCCAGGTCGTAAACATGTTAATAGTCACAAGTGTTCGTGTTTCGCTTTTCAGTGTGAAGATACTTTACGGCGTATAATGCATTAGAATATTCCAACGCAAGAACTATGGATTCTGAAATATTCGCTTTCAAGATGCCACAGGACATTCTTTTTCAATAATTTACACATATGTGCCATAAAGAAGAAAATAGTTTTTTCTTCTATAATTTACGCACATGTGCCATAAAGAGGAAAATCGTTTTTCTTCTATAATTTACGCACATGTGCCATAAAGAAGGAAAATCATTTTCTTCGATAATTTACCCACATGTGCTATAAAGAAGAAAATCGTTTTTTCTTCTATAATTTGCGCACATGTGCCATAAAGAGGAAAATCGTTTTTCTTCTATAATTTACGCACATGTGCCATAAAGAAGAAAATCGTTTTTTCTTCTATAATTTACGCACATGTGCCATAAAGAAGAAAATCGTTTTTTCTTCTATAATTTACGCACATGTGCCATAAAGAAGAAAATAGTTTTTTCTTCTTTAATTTACGCATATGTGCCATAAAGAGGAAAATCGATTTTAACTACGATTTACACACGCGTGCCATGAAAAGGAAAATCGTTCAAAGTTTCTGCCATTTTGTTATGTTACACGAATTGAAACACAATTAGCACATATATTCCTGACAAGGGGCATTTTGATGTTTAAATTCTTACTTTTTGAAAAACTGGTGCTCCAGTTTCACGTATGAAACACAAGAGCTAGTTAAAAAGATTAAAAACATATTCTGCTGTTTTTTTTTTCCGGACGTAAATGGCTCCCATAAAAAGAGATCGGTTACTTGCTAACTTGAGTTGACAGCATTAACTTTTTAATAAAGTTTTTGGTTTTCAGATCGATTTCGAGGACTGTTCAGTTTCGAGGGAAGGAGTCAAGACCTGTTGACTAAGGTTTTCAGTAACAAGATCTGAGGGGAGCTTAACTAGCAACCCAACCCACAAGACAAGAAAAAGAAAAACACTAAGTTTCAGATTGCTGGAGATTGTGATGAAAAAGCTTTCGCGCATCAGCATTCGCTTTTTTGATAACCCTCACTACATGCATTTAAATGAACCTACAGTTAGCGTATGTACCTGCCCATGTGAACAAGACTTAAGGCTCAAGGCAACTGTTTGACAAAACATTGTGCACAGAGCTGTTTCGCAGAGACAATGCTGTTAGAGTGAGCAACAAGCTAAGGATAAGAAAATTTACACATCAAATGTTTTGTGACGATAATCCAGCTACTATAAGGATAAGGATCCGATATTGCTGAAGAGGCCGCAACAACGTGGGATAATACACAAACAAGGAAAAGCAATGCCTTTTTTCGAACCGACATATGCCCTTGACCTTCAAATCTTTTGACTGTACAGTAACCAGAGTTGTGCTCGTAGCTGGCCTATCCGTAGAGCTTCCATACCGTGGTCATCGGTTGATAATTTTTGGACGTACCTGAACAAAACAAAACCGAAAATACAAAAAGTAAAAAAACAAAAAAACAAACAAACAAAAACAAAAACGAAAAAAACCCCAAACAAACAGACAAAAATACAAAAACATAACAAACAAAAAGCCTCAAAAAACAAAAAACAAAAAAAAACAAACAAAAAACAAAAACAAACAAACAAACAAAACAAAACAAAAAAAAAACAAACAAAAAAACGAGAACAAGAACACCCTCCCCCCTCCAAAAAACCCCGCGTATATTCATAAGGCCTTCACCAGAGAAAAATACATGGATCACGAAAGCAGGTAACATACACCTTACATACGTCAGCACAGATGTATATTCAAAATTGGAGTACACATATAGTCTCTTAGATTATGCCACGCCGAATTTAAATTGAACTGGACATTGGGGTGCAGGTATAAAAAAAGCATTGCCTTGAACGGCGCTACGGCGTTGTTAGCCTGTTTCTGCAGGCTTTGCAACTAAGCTTAAAATTTGGAAAATCCATTGCCAGGGAGGGGGTTCACCGTGCGGGCGGTTGGCCGATGATGACAACCTTTGACCCTGACAGTGAATGCTACCTGGCGGTTGCTGCACCCGGGGTAGAATTTTGACGTCTCCTGGGTCACGAAGTACTATGGACACCAGTCTCTCTCCTAGCTATTAGCATGTGACATCTTGTGGTCGGGTGACCAGGGATTCAAAACGTGATAGTGGTGAGAAGCAGATGGTAAGTTGCGTCCCTTGGCTACATATCCCTCAGTAGAAACATTATTAGTGGTGAGCTCTATGTATTAAGGACAGTGCATGGGTTACATTTTATGGTGGACAGTACATCAGTAACATTGTGTAGTGCACTGTGTCCAATAAAATCTTGGTCCACTCCTCCAAATTGTTGAGTCGTGTGATGTCTAGATATACGTGGGGTGAATGGTTGGAATGAGAATGAAGAAATAGATACTAAAGAAAATTTTGCGCCTTGAGTTGAGCTGTCCGTATTATTCAACACATCAGAGATGATAAGTTACTACAATGGTTGGAATGAGAATGAAGAAATAGACAATAAAGAAAATTTGCGTCTTGAGTTGAGCTGTCCGTATTATTCAGCACATTCGAAATAATAAGTTACTACCTTTTCTAGATATTGCACAAATCTTTTTGATAAATAAGTCTAAACCAGTATAAAAAAACGTGCATGTTCATGACCTTCAAACTTTTTTCTTTTTGGCAGAGGAGCTTATTGTTAAAACTAGACGAACATGTGGCCTGAGTCCATGTATTCTTAGTGCTCAAACTCGTGCAAACCAGTCGATAACTTTAAGACTTATTTCTATGAGCGCACTCCTGATCTGTCATGATTGGAAAAAGTTTTTTTTTTTTTTTTTTTTTTTTTTCAAAATTATATGATGTTGACCATCAACTCATGATCGAAACACTTGCTGATGTAAAATGCTGCGTCGGGAGTCAAGCTTTGTGGAGATATTCTTTCCTTTCGACTCTATTTATGAATTAAGTTTTGGGTTCATATTAGAAAATTGAAGAAAAAATGCATCGTGCCATGTTGACAGCCTTAAGAAGGTTAAACGTCACAGAAGTAAATCAATGATAAGATGCATGAACTCCCAACCAAAATTCAAGATATCAATCTGGAGAGACAAGTCGTGTCGGGGTATTTGTCATTCTCAAATACGCATAAGCGGAAGAAGAAGATGAGGAAAGGAAAAGGATAGAAGAAGAAGCAGAAGGCGAAAGATCAAGAATGGTTTTTAAATTTAAGATATCAATGTGAAGGCTCAAGTCATGTCTGTGTGGTAGCTATTTTCTAATACCAAGAAGAAGAAGAAGAAAGAGGAGGAGGTGGAGGAGGGGTATGAGGAGGAAAATCGAATGCAAATTATTCATTTTTCAGTTTTATAGAAAAAGGCAACATGTTTTTAAATATAACAGTTCGGCGATTGATTTTTTTTGTTTCAATTTAAAATGCAATACATGGTGCACAGAGGAAGTTGATGGCGCACTTTAAATTTTAAAACGAGACTATTTGAGGGGAGACTTATTTTGATGTTTGGTGTCACTGTTCGCCAGAGAGGCCGCTGCCGTCCACACACGCGTTCCGATGAATAAGACCCACGCAATGCACTTGTGATATGAATTGGGGCTTAATCGAAGCCATATCAAGTCTGCATGTCAAATTGGCACACAGGTACCTTCAATGGGAGGTAGCCATGACGTATGCGGTGTGGACGACAAAGGTACGATTTGCCACTTCGTGCAATGAAGGAAACATCGGCATCAGATCGATTATATTTATGAGGATACACTGTTCACATTACGATGACAATCAGCTCAGATGATAAGCACATAAAAAGTTTGGTTTTTTTGGTTTTTTTCGTCGCGTTAACACAACAGGAGATAGTGTTGGGTCACTGTAGGTACATCTCGAATTGTTACGACTAATTGATATTAATTTTAAGGCATTTGCTTTAAGTGCCTCTTTTAATCGGGCATGTTTTTCATTACCACTGTAATTAGATATCTTACGTAAACATGAAAACACGACATATCTAATGGATATTTCCAGCAACCTCTGATCGTCCATGCTGTAAAGTACTGAGAAAAATTGTTCACTCTAACCTTTGTTTGTTAACTGTAGCATCTGTATGTCTGTGTGGCAACACGGACATATTCTTTCTTTCTTTCTTTCTTTCTTTCTTTCTTTCTTTTTTTCTTTCTTTCTTTCTTTCTTTCGTTCTTTCTTTCTCTCTCTCTCTCTCTCTCTCTCTCTCTCTCTCTCTCTCTCTCTCTCTCTCTCTCTCTCTCTCTCTTTCATTCTTTCTTCCCAGGCAAATTTTTTCTCCGACATTTCATTTGAGAAGTATAACACGAAGAAACTCCAAACCTGGCACAATTGTACTTCTATAGATGAAGTCTCGCCTTTTTATAATGAGAGTCATGCTTTTTTTCAAAATTATGCAAATGAGGGCTAATTAAAATTTTAAATCTTCAATATCTGATATACTAAAGTAGATGTGGTTTCAAGTGTATAGGAGTTCGATCATAGCAATGCAAAGGCCATCTCAAATGTCAAGGTCATGTCAAGGTCAAAGGTCCTGTCAAAGTAAAAGGCCAATTTTAGGTCAAAATGCTATACTCAAGGTCAAGGTCCACTTCAGGTAGAGGTCATCTCAAGGTGAAAGTCATTTGAAGGTCAAAGGCCACTTCAAGGTCAAATGCCACTTTCGATGGTTGCTTTCTTCTGGCCATAACTTGGTCAATTTTTATCCAGTTTTAATCAAGTTGGGCTTAAATTGTAGCTGTTGCAACACTGCACATTTCTAAACTTACATGTGACCTCTAAAGCTCAAAGGTCAATGTCATTTGGACCTTTGAAAGTTTCACCCAGCCATAATTTCCATATTCTAACCATTTTGGACTTAAATTACGGGTATTGTAACACTGTACATTTTTGCAGTTTACATGTGATCTGTAAAGGTCAAAGGTCAAGGACACTTGGCCTTTGACATTTTCATCTAGCCATAAGCTAAATGGAATGTGAAGTACCAAAGGACAAAAGTTGTATCAGTTAATATTTACAACTTTTGAAAGCACACAGACAGATTTGCTCTGAGGCAAATCTTCTTTTCTAGTTCTTTCTTTCTTTCTCTCTCTTTCTTTCTTTCTTTCTCTCTTTTTTCTTTCTTTTTTCTTTCTTTCTTTCTTTACAGTCAATTTGTCCGACATTTCATTCAAAAAGTATTATACATAAAAACTCCAAACTTGACATGATTATACTTCCATACATGAAGTCTTGAGTTTTTGTCAAGAGGTTTAACAGTTTTGAAAATTATGCAACTTAGGGCCATTTGAAAATTTAAATCTTGAATATCTCAAAACCTTTTATAGGTACAGATAACCAATCCAACTTCAATTAATATGTTTGTAACACTGCCCATTTTGTAATTTAAATGTGACCTCTAAAGGTGAAGGTCATTTGGACCTTTGAAATTTTCATCTAGCCATGACTCGGTCAATTTTTATCCAATTTTGATCATTTTGGGCTCAAATTTTAACTATTGTAACATTGAACAGTTTTGAAATTTACATGTGACCTCTAAATGTCAACGATCTATGTCATTTGGACATTTGAAATTTTTATGTAGCCGTAACTTGGTCAATTTTTATCCAATTTTGATCATGTTAGGCTCAAATTGTAGCTTTTGTAACACTGCACATTTTCGTCATTTACATATGACCTCTCAAGGTCAAAGGTCAAGGTCAATTGGACCTTTGAAATTTCCATCTAGCCAGAAATAGGTCAATTTTTATCCAATTTTAATCATGCTAGACTCAAATTGTAGCTATTGCACGTTTTTGTATTTTACATATGACTTAAAAAGGTCAAAGGTCGAGGTCATTTGGACCTTTATATTTTTCATTTTAGCCATAACTTGGTAGATTTTTATCCAATTTTGATCATGGTGGACTCAAATTGTAGGTATTGTAGCTCTGCACATTTTTGTAATATAAATGGGACCTCTAGAGGTCAAAGGTAAAGGTAATTTGACCCTGGAAATTGTCCTGCCTCCATAACTCCGCCAATTTTCATCCAATTCGAATCATTTGGACTCAAATGGTAAGTATTCCAACACTGCACATTTTTGAAAATAATATATAACCTTTAGAGGCCAAAGGTCGAGGTCATTCAGCCTTTTGAAAGTTTCGTCTAGCCATAACTAAGTCAATTTTCATCTGATTTGGTTCATGTTGGGCTTTTATTGTAGGTACTTTAACAATGTACATGTTTGTAATTTACAGGTGACCTCGCAAGGTCACAGGTAAAGGTCATTTGGACTTTGAAATTTTCATCCAGTCATAAGCTTAATGAAATGTGAAGTAGCAAAGGAACAAAGTTGTAGCATTTAATATTTACAACTTTTGAAGGCACACAGACAGATTTGCTTTGAAGCAAATTTTCTTTTCTAGTTTTTTTTTTTTTTTTGACTTTTGTTTTACAGCACTTCAGAATCTAAAATCCATGCACAACATTTGAAAATGATAGGTTTTTTTTTCTTGTTCTTTTTTTACAACCGTTCAGGATGAAATAAGTAAAAACGTTTCCACAGAGAGGCATGATAGGGAACACTGAAAATTATTCATCTACGAATTTGGGCTAAATTTCTTAAAGGCAAAATGAAACTGCAAACCAGAGTGGTACATGTAATATATGCCTGACTGCCCCCAGAGTGGCACAAATAATATATACCTGGCTGACTCCAGACTAGTACCCATAATATATACCTGACTGCCCCCGGAGTGGTACATGTGTTATATGTCTGAGTGCCCCAGAGTGATACATATAATATATACCTGAGTGCCCCCAGAGTGGTACATATATTATATACCTGAGTGCCCCCAGAGTGGTACATATAATATATACCTGACTACCCCAGAGTGGTACATATGTTATATACCTGGGTGCCCCCAGAGTGGTACATATATTATATACCGGACTGCCCCCCATAGTGTTACATATAATGTATACCTGACTACCCCAGAGTGCTACATATTTTCTGTCGGGGGATTCGCTTCTGTTCAATTTTCGATCGGGAATTTGTCGCTCTACGCCAAGAATATGACCTCGACAAAATTATTACAAGTTATTTGTAAACTGCAACAATATCGCCTGGAAATAATTTATCGTCTGTAAGATTTCGTTTCATGAATCTTGTGCCACAAGGTAACAATCCGTGCATCAATGATGGTACAAATCTAAACTCACCAAACCAACAAAGCGGGGCACGTTTGGTCATTTGGGTTAAAAGGTTATTTTGTTTTCCAGTTGAGAAATCGCCGCAGCCTTAGACAATTCATGCACCACACTGCTCGTTTTGGAAATTCTTTCACACCTTCCTCTATTAAACTATGGTATGACCTTCCTGACGACATAAGGCAGTCTGCTAGACTTTCTCAATTTAAAGCTGGTTTAAAAAGTACGTTGTTGTCTGTAGATTTTGTACCGGCTCATTACGCACATGGCAAGAGATTTCCTAACATCATCCAAACACGGTTACGTTTGGGTTTATCTCAATTAAATTCACACTTTCATAGATTCAATATTATTCCTTCTCCAGCGTGCAAATGTTCATATTCCCACGATAGCACACTCCGTTTCTTTCAAGAATGTCCTCTGTATGTTATATCAGGAAGATCTCTATTAAGAATGGCTTGATGTATCATGGCTCCTGGTGTAAACCCTAGCTTGATTGTGCATCTAGCCAGTGACATACTCTTGTATTCTCTCGTGCATGGAAATAAGGATCTCTCTGCCAGCCTCAATAGTGAACTCTCCGACGCCGTCAATAACTTCATAACTGATACCAGGCGTTTTGTGTTCTGATTGACTGTAAATGTTGCTTAAACCTTTTTGTTTTTGGTACATATAAACTGTTTATTAATAATTGCATTGTCCTGTGTGTTTTGTATATATTATTGTGTGTCTCTCTGTCTGGAGAGCCTGTAATTTAGTATTTTATGTACTAGTAGGTTATCAAGTTTAAATAAATACTTTTGAATTGAATTAAAATATCCCAGTGCAGGAGAACCGCGTCGTACGCTGAGCTACATCATGAATAATCAAAGTTTAAATATCAATGCCGAACTGCAGATATGATGTTATTCATATCATGTTGGAATCAAAAGAATTTGTTATTTTATTGTCAACAGATGTTAATAATCGGAATCACAAAGACCTGAGCACAAACACTCTCGTCCCGAATTTTCTCCGTCGTTTCGGACGTGGTTTATCTAAGTCTTCGTGTTTCGGCTTTGTCAGAAAGCCAAGTAAAGGCTGCTAAAAGCAAACAATAATTCATGATCTTTGACAATTACTAGTTTCAATAATCAATACTAATCAAGTATCAATTACATATATGAATTACGGTATGACTTCGGGAAATGTTTGGATCACAGATGGTGGACGGTAGTGAACATGTTCCGCAAAAACCGATAGACAACAACTGGCAGACATAAATGTTGGATGCTTGATATATATTGTGATTTATTATGCACTTTTGTAATAAATTTTCAGCTAAAGTTTAGGGATAGTCATAGAGCCATAATATGCCATTTTGGACGGCAACTTTTTTTCTCTTTTCTTCAGGCTGTGGAGCAAGTTGAGCTTACAGAGAAAATCTGCTAACAGTGTCGCTGAGAACGCTAAAGAGTTAAAAGTCATTCAATAACTGACAAAAAACATGTCTAGTATAAACGTAATGCGGTATGGCCGTACTTTGGATCCAGGTACATAAATCGAGCTTTACGTGTGGATAAAAAGGGTGGACCAAGCTGTCATATACTTTATAGATTGGTCCCTTCCTTCTGTCTATCGGCCATATGAACTATTTTCAGCGCTGGAGTCAGCCACCTCTCCTGTTGCTTCGGTACTTGCCGAGGAAATTCCTTGATTTATTGTTACGCTTTTAATACTGAGGAACTACAGTCACATTGGTATTTGAAAACAGCTGTTTATTGGGTGCATTTTAATCTGGAATCATTAATTATAACATAATTCGATTAGCACAGCTATTGATATGATAAGCACTAAAACAATTACAGCGTCGTCTTGTAAATGCATGGAACAAGTACATCATCACATGTGCTATGCTAGTTGTTATCTTAGATTTTTGTCACTTTGAGAATAAAAGCAAAATGAATGTCATCAACATAGAATCAATGGGCAACATAGATGTAAAATACATGTTGTCTCATCACATATGTTTAAAAATGTCTAAAACCTGAGGTGGAAAGACATTTTCCATGATGGCCTGCCCCATCCTTGGAGATGGTCAAGGTTGACAATTTATATTTACTTTGGCCAGTCAAGCTCAATTTTTGGCACACTGACATCTTGAACTCCTAGAAGAATCTGAACTTCCTATGGTAAAGTATAGCCCAGAATAAAAAGAAAACATTGAAAATGACAACGATTAGATTGAATTCATTGTTGATATTTTTCTGTAAAAGAGAACACGGGTAATAAAGTATGCCTGGTTTAATGCGTTGCTTTTAGCAGTTAGAATTGAAACTAATATAGTGTCTGAGTATATGGGTACCTGCCTGGTTTGGTGAGCGGTATCAGGTTCCGCGGTCTGATGTCTCACAACTGGACATTTTGAAAGAAATCTGACATAAACTCTTTCTGAACTCAATTTTGAGTCTCGCTTGTCATGGGATCAAATACACCCCGACACCCAAAAGTGCCCCCCCCCCCCGGTGAAAAGTTATGCTTCGTGGAAAATCTGAAAAACGTTTGCCGAAACAAATTATCATTTTTGGCCAAAACGTAGTCCATGTGGAACGTCGTTCGAACGTGCACAGATTATGACTTTTGGCCCTAGCCATGTGTTTATCCAATACTTATAAACAATGACATCATTGTTAACATGTTTTATGTGGAACGCCTTTTGTTAGTGCTGCCTCTCACAAGAACGTCTCTTCAAAATAAAAGAAAGATTACCCATCTTTAATAGACAGTATGTTTTTCCACAAACGACCCTTCTACCAGGAAGTGTAATTCAAGTGTTCTTTGTGTCAAGGTATATTAAAATCTCACTACATTGTTTTGGCATAAGTTTGATGGAACACAAATGGCCAAGACCCCACCTCGACACACCAGAAATGCCAATCGAGTCTCTGGCAAGTGTAAGTAATGTTATATTTGACTGAATATGTGCTTTAGGCTGTTCGAAATTTCTGTATTTCCGTGGAAATAATCCATTAAAAACTAGGAAAAGATTATTGCACATTTTAATTAGGGACGTGGGTTTTCGGGGAGACGTATACTAACTTTAAAAACACCACGCAATATTTGGAAATTGAACAAAATTGCATTCTTGTCTGTGTTCCATTTCCCCGTCTTGTGATTGCAGTTCACAGGTGAATTTATTAACCCTTAACCTAAACAATGATCTATGCCACTCACCAGGCCGCAAGAAAAATAGTATTATCACCTTCTAAGTTGGATACACACAGGGTGATTGATTAATTAGTAGACACGTCCTGGTCAGCAGTTTGACTTGCGCTAATTAATAATAATACGATACTACAATTGCCGACACACATATTGACAATATTCTGTGTACCGTCTAGGTCTGCCATAACTCACCTTCAGCATTACTAAATTACAGATGACCGAGCCGAATTATTGAGAACTTGAAGATGTTATTATTATCATTCCCACCGATATGATACATATTTTGATTTTCTGTGAACGTTGATATTTTATACAATAAACCACAATTATAGCGCTGGCTTAAATGACGTTAAAATACACCCAACACTTATGAAAATTTTATGAGATAATATAGAAATTAAATTCAACTCCACACATTCCACAAGTACCGCCTATGTGATTCAGAAAAAGTCCTGAGCAATAATCCGTAATTGGGCGCCTCGTTTGCACTGGGCAGATATTGAACCTTTCTCAGTGACTTTACATGTCATTCTTTGTGTAATATTTGGTGGCTAGGTCGAAAACATCGATAGATCAGATCCTGTTTCCAACATATTGCGAATGAGGTAACGATCGTTCCTTCATGATCTGTTTCATTATAACACATTTGAGACAGGACGGTAACAGACTTTTACTATAGATTTTTGCACCGTTCAATCAAACTCGAACCACTTTGAATTCTCTGAGAAGGAAATAACATGCTAAAATGGTGTTGTTTTATATATCAACGACAAACGGTCCTTTGCTCGATCCAATATATCCGTCATACCATATGCTTTATAGTATTGTTATACGTGACAATAGCTAAACCATCCAAACAGACTTTCCAAATATACCCACCCTTCAACACAAATAAGAACAACATTATTTGTCACTCCAAACACACCAACAATAGTCGTATGTCAAGTGCATTTTAATAAGTTCACTTATTCGCCCAAGTATTGTGCCATGTTAAGAGGGAATCGAACAATCTGGTAATTAAAATATGTGACTGATTGATTTTACATGACTTTGAAGTCAAAGCAGATTTTCTAGATGTTGCGAAGACCGTTCTATGGCCCGATGAAAGGTTTCACTGCACAAGAACAAAATATACAAAGCACTGAATTTTGCTTTGATGTAACATTTCATAAAAATAAGAACAGCTGTCATTAACATAACACTCATGTCTAATCTAAGAAAGTCCCACCCACCCACCCACCCCCGCCTCGAAAAAATTAGAACATACCCTTTTTTGCTTAAATCTTTTTTTCCATGTTTGCCAAATACACAGTTTAGTATAACTTATCCAATTTTGAATAAGACGTCAGGGGCAAATCTTTCATGAGAAAGCTTTCTATCTGAGAGTTCCAACAGAAAAATCAATTCACCTTGTTGAGTGAGACCAAATATATTGTGATGCTCTTTATATGGTACTAAAAATAAATTGTTTTTGTTTGTTTCTTTGTTGTTATCTTGTTAGTTTTTTTCGTTTTTTTTTTTGTTTTTGTTTTGTTTTTGTTTTTGTTTTGAAAAGGGGGGGGGGTGTTCAGAGTGGTTGTAGGAGACACAGCCTTTTTAAGGAAGGAGGAACGTACATCTTTAATTTTACATCTACACAGTTCAATATAACCTCACCAAGTCCAGTGTGGTCACATAAAGCAGACGGTCCTGTGGTACATGTTGACTTGTCTTGTCATTCCAATTCCACATTTAGAAGTTTACTATGGACGCAAGCCTATACACATTTGCTTTGAACAGACCGCTCAACAAACCATCCTGGAATGTTCTAGAATGAAATCCCTGGTTCATGAAAAACCCTCATAAACTGTCACATATTTCTGAGTCAAGTAGGTCTGTGTATCATGCAGCATTTCTGGTTCACAGCAGAACAAACAGGCCAGCGTGTCATCCACGGTGAGGTAGCAAAAGTATTGCAAATTTAAGTGGCGTCATTTTTTTCTTTTCTTTAGTTGTTTGGACAAACTAAGTTGACTGTTTGTCGTCAGACTTTTAATGCGAGCCTCTTTAACTATTTAAAGGTAAGAATAGCAAAGTATAGTAGAGAGTTCTTTTTTCATAATTCTTTGCACTTCCGGGACTAATGTCTTCTACCGCACACGTGCGAACAAACAAAGAGATACTATCAATTGACCAACTCAAATTTAAAATTGAAGCCGACGACGTATGATTAACCGTCATTTTTAGATGAATTGGATGCCCAATTTATAAACTCTCACTATGTGAGCCGGTTTGACATTTCTTTCGTAAATTATGGAAAACCGTGGCTCAATTGCTTCATAATGTTATGCGGAGTACGAACTGCTGCTTATCTGTACAAGGAGTTTGAACAGGTGTGTTGACACAGTGAACTGATCTATTTACTGAACTGCAGATTCCCCATGAAGCTCCGAAAATATTTAAGATGTTAAATCCCACGATGCGCCGATCTCCGTGTGACATTGATCAGCCAAAATTCTTCGGGCCTCGCCACCATGTAGGATTCACTTTCCTCGTTGCACTGCAAAATATCGCGTTTTCATTTTCCTGAGTTTCTTTTACAGACCGGACTGCTGTATTTCACTCTACTGTGTCGCATTATAGTCAGGTTCATTTTGAGTGACGAAGCCCGAAGGTACACACCCAGAGGTATACTTATAATGTCAGTTATGCTTATCAAGGTGGCTCAAGGTCAAACATAACTGGAAAAGAAAGATACTTTACATTAGGATCCACCATTATCAAGATACCAGCCAATATGTCAGATTTTCTGCTATCTCCACAGTAACAATGCTAACATGTACATATACCTTCACCAATATTTCTAAATTTGATAATTCATTACAAAAGTCAGAAATGAGGCTAGGTGCATTCCTACAAAGTTTGAGGGGAATCCAACATATTGTTTGGGAGGAGTCAAAAAAGCGACACACACACACACACACACACACACACACACACACACACACAATATTTAAAAGATATAGAAAACGTGGTAGCGCCACCGGTTGAAAAAATATTACAGCACCAAGTGTTAGAAAAATTAATGTCTAGGATTCTCCAGATGTGTGCCTTGTGAAGCGATTGGCAAAGTGGTTTTGGAAAAGAAGACGTTTCAAGATTTTCAACAAAAAATGAAGGAAGAAGTCATCAAAAATTTAAAAATCACTGGAGCGTGTTCTATTAACCAATATCAGCAGATACCCACCGGAGCCGTGCATCCACATTAAGTTTAAGGTTATGTAACTACCGATGTTGGAAAAGTTGAATATGTTGATTACCATTGCTGCCCCCATTGATGAAAAGGAATGCATGCATTAACACTAGGTACCTGATTTTTGAAAGCTGAAAATCAGGGATCCGGGCCATCGCCATCCACCGAACAGCTTTGATGTTTTCACAAGGTATATTTCTGCGAAGTTTGACCACAATCTTATAACACTTTTGGAGCAGTCGAACAAGTCAGCTTAGTAAAAATGCCTTTTAGGCATAAAATGTATCAGGCACAGTGAGCAAATACCCTCTTATTTTGAAATTGCAATAAGATAATATGAAAACACGAAGGTTCAGGTGTTGAATACAAATTAATCAATTAAAGAATGAATTAAACGATCAGTTTGTCAATCATATTTCTGCGCAAATCCGTAAAAGCATAAACCTATGCGAAGGTAATGCAGATCACCCATATAAAGGTAAAGTTACAGGCTATTATCTTTGGTAGCTGCGAATGTGTTACCTTTTCTATGAGTAAGCTTGCTTTGGTTTCAAGTTCGAAACAAACAACCATACAACTGCTATCACGTCAATTAATGCTTTTTTTCTTTTTATTATAAGCGTTATATTATTGCGTTTTATGCGGAATTTTCCACAAACAGCAATGTTCATTTCCAAATACTTTGGACCTGCAAAGGTAGTTATAAACTTGATTACAGAGCGTAGAGATGACCTGTTTACCGTTTTGACAAATGGTATGAATCTGATACACATTTCCGATAGGCACTGTCAAAATAGCGGGGAATTCAAATATTGGGACCCTGTTACGGAGGTATTATTGGCTTTATGTTTAAAGTTTTATACTCAGCATAGAAGAAATAAAATTCACAATGACCGTGTCAATGGTGATGGACTTAGACAGCACTCGTTTCAAAGAGTTCACCGCTTATGACAACCTCGCAATGAACTTTTTAAATCCGTGCTGTCTGAATCTTATCATCCAGGCCATGCTCATGCTACGGTCACGGTGAATACTCTGATTTAATTTATGCCGTATAAAAACCTGGAGACAGTCGTCTTAGTTTGATTCCAAATCTTGTAGTGCAGGGGGAGAAAGTTTCATTGTAATGGAGTGGAATATTAAAAAAAATTCTCATCCACAATTTCTGTGTTTCCACTTTTTCCATTTTGTTGAAAGATACTTGTTAGCAAACTTCTGACTGTTTCAGTTGTAACATGCAAAATCAATGTTAATTCATAACAAAAGCAAATGGGCATAGCTGTGACGTCATCTGTTGCCTTCTGGGATGTATAGTTTGACATGATTTGGGCTTCAGTGACATGCTCCTGTCTCACTTGTGACCATGGGCTTGGATTAGGTCCACGTCCTCGTTGTGATATTTTGAATTTTGTATCATTTGATTCCACTAGTCTTTATGGTCCTAAAAGGATAATGTTTAGATAATGTGAAAGGAGGGATGGAAAGACCAATGGAATGGGCATGCGCATAAACAATGTCAAGTGCGAACATGGATACATTGCACCTACTATTGCGATGGCCTGTGAATAACATTGTCATAATGGTGATAATGATGATGATGATAATAATAATAACGACGACGATGATGACGGTAATGACCTTTATTCGGATACCCACCCCTTTTCGACGGGGACGCCTATGGAACGGTGTTGAAACTGTGGTGCTTACAACGTATTTACATGTTTGTACTACAACTTACGTTGCTTGAATCAATGTTAGACGCTAACGGTGATCAACGCAGCTGAAAAGATCATTGCCTAACCCCATTCATTTTCAGTCCTTTTGGTGACAAAATGAACCGTTTCCTGAGGAAGAGGTCCTAAGGCCCAGATAAAAGGTGTATTACGTCCAGATAGATACTGACTGGCTCTTTAGCATGTCCAAATCAGAATATGAAATGGCACTTGGAAACTTCTGCGCTTGTTGTCGCAGTGGGAAAGGGAGCATTCATTAAACCAATAATGACAAAAAGATGTTGACCACTGTCGTGCTTGATATCCTCACTATCATGAAAGCTTTGTCATGCCAGGTGGTCAAATCGAATTGAAGCAGATTATTGTATCAGAGAGTGCAGCACAAATAAACCAAACTAAGGTATTAAACATGCGGTAGCATTATATTTAGTTCCAAACCATTATTCTAGTGTATGCTGATCTTTGGGAATTTTTTTCTGCTTTAACGAGTGTGCTACAATGTGAAAGGTCGGTAAATATGTTATACCTAATATATATATATATATATATATATATATATATATATATATATATATATATATATATATATATATATATATATATATATATATATATATGTATATATATATATATATATGTATATATATATGTGGTGGTTGATAAGGATATCTTAGTATGAACAATACATTGAATTACATGTATTGGACGAAGATAGCAAACGTATGCATACATATACATGAATATACATGATGTTTAAGCTCACTGTTGCATGCAATGGCAAAGAGCAAGCGTAGCAAGCACATCATATTGGATGGCCACCTGGAGTCAAAGTGGAGAACTACTGCTGATATGCAGCTTGATTACACAATTCAATTAATCATTATAAAATAACAGGTGCGCTTGCATACTCCAGTATCACCCGCCTGAGGGCAGCTGCTTCCAGTGAGCCTTCTCGGCATTTTGCTTTCATATGCACATGTGTGTATGTGGAATATATGGTGGCAGTTCATCTCCACCTGCCGGTTCGATGGGTCAGTCACCTTTAAAAAAATTCGGTTTGTTTTGCGCTGAAAACAACCATTGCCCTTGTAAGTGGGTATATCAGTACTAATTTAATCAGAACCTGTACACAGATCTCTTGGGCAAAAAATATGGAAATGGAACATTGTACCGCAATGGCGCTGTCTATGATGGCATGATGTCTGCGATTCTGTGTTATATATATATATATATATATATATATATATATATATATATATATATAATATATATATATATATATATATATATATATATATTGTATATATATATATATATATATATATATATATATATAATGTACACATTTACAATGACTCTGCAAGATATGGAATTAAAGGTTCGAAGAACTCATCAAAAGGTGAATATTTTTGCGGGCTTCAGCACCATGGTGTCCCACGGTCTCAGCCGCCCTGCGCTCACACGTCTTATGTGAAATCATACTAATTATGTCTGTGTGCCAACACAGACATTTTGTCTTTCTAGGAATTTTTTCTTTCTTTCTTTCTTTCTTTCTTTCTTTCTTTCTTTCTTTCTTTCTTCACTGACAAATTGTCCGACATTTCATTTAAAAAGTATAATATTTACAAGCTCGAAACTTGGCATGATTATACTTCCATTCACGAAGTCTTGAGTTTTGCAAAGAGGTTCAATGCATCTGAAAATTATACAAATTAAAGGCAATTGAAAGTGTAAACTTGAATATCTCCAAACCTATTACAAGTAGAGGAAACCAATCCAACTTCAATTCATATGTTTGTAACGCTGTACATTTTTGTGAGTTCCATGTGATCCGTAAAGGACAAAAGTCAAGGTCATTTTGGCATTTTGAAATTTTATCTAGTCATAACTCAGTCAATTTTTATCCAGTTTTAATCAAGTTAGGCCCAAATTGTAGCTATTGTAACACTGCACATTTATATAATTTACGTGCGACCTCTCAAGGTCAAAGGTGAAGGTCACTCGTACCTTTGAAATTTTCATGCCGCCATAACTCGGTCAATTTTCATCCAATTTTACCCATGTTGGACCCCCATGGTAGATGTTGCAACGCTGCAAATATTTTTTTAATTTACATGTAACATCCAGAGGTCAATGGTCAAGGTCATTTGGACCTTTGAAATTTTTATCCAGCCATAAGTTGGTCCATTTTCATACAATTTTGATCATGTTGGGCCCAAATTATAGCTATTGTAACCCTGCATATTTTTGTATTTTTTCTTGTGACCTCTAACGTTCGAAGGTCAAGGTCATTTGGACCTTTTGAAATTTACATCCAGTCATAAGCTTAATGGAATGTGAAGTACCAGAGGACAAAATTGTAGCATTTAATTTGTACAACTTTTGAAGGCAAACAGGCAGATTTGCTTTAAAGTAAATCTTCTTTTCAAGCTATGTCTGTTGGTTTTTAAGAATACTTTCTTTTTCTCTTTTTTCTTTCTTTCTTTCTTTCTTTCTTTCTTTCTTTCTTTCTTTCTTTCTTTCTTTCTTTCTTTCTTTCTTATTTTTCTTTCCGGGGAAATTTGTCCGACATTTCATTTGAAAAAAATTATACGTAGAAACTCAAAACTAAGCATGATTATTCTTCCATACACATAGGTTCGATGGCTTTGAAAATTATGCAAATTAGGGCCATTTGAAAAATTAAATCTTGAATATCTCCAAATCATTACAGGTAGAGGTAACCAATCCAACTTCAATTCATATGTTTGTAACACTGCACATTTTTGTAATTTCCATGTGACCTCTAAAGGTCAGAGGTCAAGGTCATTTTGCCATTTGAAATTTTCATCAATCTCTACTTCGGTCAACTTTTATCCTATTGTGATTATGTTGGGCTCAAATTATAGATATTGTAACACGACACATTTTTTGTTTTACATATAGCCTCCAAAGGACAAAGGTCAAGGTCATATGGCCTTTTGAAAGTTTTATCCAGTCACAACTTGGTTAATTTACGTATGATTTGGTTCATGTTGGTCCTAAAAAAAGGGATATTGTAACACAGTGTATTTCTGTAATTTACATATAACCTTTAAAGGTCAAAGGTCAAGGTCATTTGGACCTTTTGAAATTTTCATCCAGTCATAACTCGAATTATAAGAATTCTAATCATGTTGGACTCAAGTTTTTGGTATTGCAACATTGCACATTTTGGTAATTAACATGTTACATCTAAAAGATAAAGGTCAAGGTCATTGCGCCTTTGTAAGCTTCATGTAACCATAACTTAGTTGGTTTTTATCTGATTTGGTTCATGCTGGGCGTAAATTGTAGATATTGTAACATTGCCCATTTTATTGTAGTTTACATGTGACCTTTAAAGGTCAAAGGTCAAGCAAATTTTCATCCAGCCATGAGCTTAATGGAATGTGAAGTACGTAAGGACAAAAAGTAATAAGTGAAACCGTCATGCATATTGTTGTACATATGACAAAAATGTGCCAGTTCTAGTCATGTTTTCTTAACATGTAATCGGATTGAAATATAAAATTCTGACCCATTGGAAGTTTGTGTATTTGGGCGTTGTTCTATGGCGGAGACAGATAACAGTATGGTGAGCTGTCTTATGCATTGGCTCTATGCAGGATACTGCAGGGAACCACATATAGTTAACAGTATGGTGAGCTGTCTTATGCATTGGCTCTATGCAGGATACTGCAGGGAACCACATATAGTTAACAGTATGGTGAGCTGTCTTATCCATTGGCTCTATGCAGGATACTACAGGGAACCACATATAGCTTCTAGACGATACCATTTTCTAAAACATGTTTGGTATAAATCCCTTGAAATCATTAACCAATCAGGTTATTCGTCCTTCGTCTAATCTAAAATACATGTGAAAACAAAATAAATGTTCTGGATGTAAAAAAAATGCCACAGAAAGTGTTGACGTCATGTTTGCTGACACTAATTGGTCCTCGGATAGGTGAATATCAATTATCAGTCTTGTCAACACCTGTTATGGACTAAATCGCGAAAGTCATGAGTTCCAACAGATTTTGCGTATTTTATGGTAAAAGGATCGTGAATTCTACACAGTTCGTGAGCTATGACCGTGCATAAAATTCTGATCAAAAACGACCCCGCGCTGGACAGCATCTCAGAACAAACACACCAAGCGTGAATATAGAAGACTCTCAGATATTAATTTTAATGTTCAACACTTCATTACTTTGTTAAGATCGTTTATTGGACTTGAAGTATAAATATATTTGTACTACGAAATTAATTTCTTACAAGTGGAAAGTTTATAGACGTAACTGACTCAATAAACTGTGTCGACCAAAATGGGCCTTTTGAACTTCAGAAAAAAAAATCCGGCAATTGATTCTTTGAAGCTCCGCTCACGAAAAGTAGCATATCAATTTTATGACTTAGTTACTGAAAACGAATAAATGTTGACAAAATTCCGTTAATTGGAGGACACAGGGACAAAATATATTCCGCGATTCAATGAGGAAAGCAAGGATATACCGATGCATTGAATTAGAATTCAACATCATTTCTTATTATTATAGGTAGATCAAACTGTACATAGACTTCTTTCTTTCTTTCTTTCTTTCTTTCTTTCTTTCTTTCTTTCTTTCTTTCTTTCTTTCTTTCTTTCTTTCTTTCTTTCTTTCTTTCTTTCTTTCTTTCCTCCTTTTTTCGGGGGTGTCTTTAAAAAGATGGGTCACACGACTTTTAAGTGAATATACACAAAGTTTTGATATTGGAAAACGATTATTAAAGGGTGAGACGGAATATGCAAGTACTGGCAAGAATAAAGGGTTAAAGCTATTTGACTCTCCGTGCTACAGTATGTGGAAGGTGTGAACATCTTTTCTCGGTGCTCTTC
The DNA here is from genome assembly GCA_964020975.1 of Hermodice carunculata. Classification (NCBI taxonomy): domain Eukaryota; kingdom Metazoa; phylum Annelida; class Polychaeta; order Eunicida; family Amphinomidae; genus Hermodice; species Hermodice carunculata. The sequence continues at coordinate 43,930,776 of OZ026625.1, forward strand.
TATCTGCCCAAGGCTCCTCAAGGAAAACTGTTGACTCGTATTAACTTAACTATTATTGATACAAGGCATTCTGGTAGTTAAATAAAATGCCATTTTCGTCACATCACGAGCCAAACTCGTCCTCTCCTAAAAGAAAATGAGGTCTAACGTGGGAAATAATTAGCGAATGGAAAGAACAAAGTAATACTAGTAGACAACATGAACGTGTTAATTAGGACAGATCCAGCCAATGAAAGCTGATAACATTGACCAGTAGATTGTGTTTCGAAATTTTGATATATTAGTACTTGAATGGGACGTCTTTTTTATGACCACTTTTGATCTAATATTATTATAGCGCTCCAAATGCGCAAAACACTTGCCGTGATTGGTAAAAAAATGAGTCACAAGGCCCACCCGATAGTGCAATGCTTGAAAAATCTAGTGATCTACAAATATTTGATTGATCGCTATTTATCAGCACAAATATGAAATGGACATATTGAGATGAGAACAAACAATTATAGAATCACAAGTACAGAACCCTGAGTCCAGTCAGACGCCATGACTGAACCTACACGATGATTCCTATCTGTCAGGCCGCTCCAATCTCAAGGGACAAAAATCCCATCACTGGCACAGCCTTAATGGACAGAAAACACAAGAGATGTGTGAGAAGCTTATAGCGCTGTCTAAGCCGCAAATCCACAAAATTGATATCAATCAAGGAAAATTATCAACTTCATTGCAGCAAACACCGGGGTCCAAAAGTGATTACTGGACTAAGAGTGTATGAATTTAAGTTGTAGAAGCCAATTAATGCAATATTAATTGTCCATAAGAAATGGTGTGGCGAGTTTTCAAAGCTCAAGGTTTGTGGACTGGAAACAGTTTATTCTCAACGAATCGATGGCTGAATTTTAAAACCAATAAAGTGAATCATTATTTCAGTTTGTATATTTTCACTTTTAATAAGAAGTCAAACTTTTCAAGGTTAAGCAATGTTCACAATTGGCGATGAAGCGGCCTACCTGTAAATCATAATATATACACATAATTCAGTGTTTGAAATTATAATTTCTTCCATCATTCAAATCTAAATACCTGAATGTTTTAAATGTCGGCTGGCGGACTCATCTTCGAGACTGAGCCCGCTCAGCAGATTGTTATCAGTTCCCATCCTCATTGGAGAACTATTTCTCTTGCTTAACTTGTATAAGAGTTGCATCATAAAAGAATAATAATGGAATAAATTTCACATACTATTAAGCATTTTTATTGTCATTTTGGAGAACAATTGGTAATAATATAATATGGTGTCACCTTAATGGCATTTCTCTTTTTTTCTTGTATCATGAGTCACATGATACATATCTTATTTCTTTTCAAACGTCTGGGCCGGTAATTTATTTTATTTCAATACATTTGATTTATTTTATCTTACGTTTCTGAATCGTTTTATCTTATCTATTATTTTTCGACAGGTACGGTAAAGCTGGGTAAGATTACAGGCAACTTTCGTCAAACGTAAATGATCACATGATAGCCCAAAATTAGCTAAAGTGACATAATTATTTTCAGGTGGAACCTGCAAATGTTCAGCAAAGCACCTTTAAGCACAAGTCTGCCCCCCCCCCCCCAAAAAAAAAAAACCCCAAAACAGTTGATCCTACAATGGACAATATCGGCACAATTATCTTTATGTAAGAAATATGAAACTAATCGTTTGCTCCATATAATAAGAGAAACTGTTTATCATGATGGACCACTTAATGTACTTTGAGTGAAACCTCTTGAATTAATCATGATAAAATCATAAATCAATCTCTTATAAAGCAGTTAACAAAATCGAAAGAAAACGGAGAAATACATTAACAAGGACCTTGGGAAAAATAAAACTAACTTTCATATATCTCATAATAAGACAACAACTACTTCTCTGATAGGCTCCTCCGTGGTGGAATTCCCGCTGGTGTCAAAACCTCCTCACAACGAAAGCGATTTCCCTGATTTAAAATCACAAATGTGATTACAATATCATTAGGAAACTATTAATAATTCACAGGGTAATTTTGATGAAAGCTTTTATGTTATAGTTTAGTTGATGGAATGACAAGGGAGACAGATGCTCTCAGAGTGTCAGGAGGGGAACTTCCAGCGGTCACTACGAATTTCAAGGTACGAAAACGACCTTTGGTCATACACAGGCCTGAGCAATTGCCACATGCAGCCTGGCCACTCAAATCGCACTGTGTTTGAGATGCATCTTGTATATGAAAACGCGCGGTACACACACACGCACACACGCACGCACGCACGCACGCACGCACACACACAAACATATATATATATATATATATATATATATATATATATATATATATATATATATATATATATATACATATACATACATCATATATGTGCGTATGTGTGTGTGTGTGTGTGGTTCCACATGTCATCATATCATACACAAGTGTGCGTTTTGTGCAAGATATGAGAAAGATTTGCCTTAACTTTACACAGGTGACTTGAGCTCAACGCATTGCATTGGAACAAACCCTTTTGGATTTGGCTGTTTGTTCATATTCTGAATTGCGTTTGTCTTCGATCTTAGATATCCTTGTCATTTGTCAAATATTTCCTTATTTCTTTAACATGTACGAGCCACCATAGGTACTCTTTTTCATAGAAAGCTTCTTTATCTTTGGCTTGTTCTCATTACATATTTGTCCATACAGTTTGCTCCGTCTTTGACAAATATGATAATAACTCTTGGAGTTTGAATGGAATCAAAATCTTAAAGATCTTTTTACGCAATTACTCATGACATTGACCTATTTATTCATGATCATAAGGGTCTTCTTTTGTCTGCTACTGTCCTCATTTGGTTCTTATTTTGGAAATGATTGGACCATCTAAGAAAGCTTAAACAAAAATTGTGGTCTTCTAAAATATAATTTGGCAATATTTCGCATTTGTACACTTGGACTATGTTTAACGGTTACTTTTATATTAGTTTGACTTTAACTCAGTGTTATGGTCCATTATGCTGGCTTGAAAAAATTGACAGGGGTAACTGCCTGGTGTGGCTAGATTGTTGTGCGTTTTGCGTCTACTAAGCACACACTACTCACTGATGACTGAAGGATAAGGTCATCATTGGCTTAGAATGTTAGATAGCCTTGTACATGCTGATCCCTCTACAGTAATGGTTACACACCACACCCCATATGGCATGCGGATCTGCGCGGCAAGCATGCAAACAAGCTAAACACCTCTGATTTCTCTAACCTGAAAGACATCGTTAAATATGTTGAATTATTTGGCTTGTTGATAAAAGTGTGAATTTTTGTAGAACTCATTTTCCATACATGTATGTTCAAAAATCAAAAGTTAACATACAGACAGCAGTAGTTGTGCCGTGATATTTGAGGCAGAGACTCGTGCATCGGTTACGCAAGAACTGGCTGCCACAATACATCACGGACACAGGCGGACCTTAATATAACACACTTTGGAATAAAATACATTAAAAAGACAAAGGTAATCTGATACATACAATAATGACCAGCCGCATTTTTGCATGAAGTCCTTGCAAATTGCCCTTTTTTTAGTAGTTTTTCATGGTAGTTACTTGGTGTGCGCACAATACTAAGACACCTTGCGTGTACCCAATCGATACGATGTGCTTCAGCCCAAAGTGTTTATTGAAAAGCAAGTGCAAATTGTAATAATGTAGACCATTTACTTCGTCAACTATTGAATGCAAAGAGTAAATCGTTGTATTATATACACCCAAATCTGTGGTCTGCTTAAATGGTACTTAACAAGATAATTTTTCTCTTTGAAGTCTGCTAATTGTCGGAATTGTCCTCCACGAGGACTCCGTATTTTATAGCTAATTTCATGCATGGGAAAGGAAGCCATACTAACGTTATCCTATATTTAGATCCACACGGGAGTATCTGTATCATCAAAGAGCGGGAAATCATTTTCGACTTAACAATCGCAGTCGATAATCTCCCTGGTTAGAAAGCTATAATTTTCCTTCCGTTGTATTTGAGACTGTTCTTAATCAGTGCGTTTTGTTTAAGAAAATTCTAACGGGCTTGTTCCGATTTATAAAGCAAAACATGTTTGGCCCATTAAGAGCTCATTACCACGGCACAAGGAAAAGACTTCTGTTCTTGGCTCACTTAAACACTGCAACCAGGCCAATAATGGCCGGATCCCCAAAGGGAAACTCAGACAATGAACCTATCCTTGGACTTGGCAATTAGTCCGTGTAATTACCCATCAGAAAGAAAGATAGGGCTCATCCTTTGCACCACAAATGAGTTTGGACACATTCAAAAGTCGCCTCTTTGTCTTTAGCCCCCTTGATTTATACAGCGTCATTGCAGACTCGCGCGAGGGGCACTTATGGGAATGGCGCGCAGACCATTGTTGATTGCGCAAATGTCGTCTGCTGTCACCAGCTTCAAATCAGATCACTTTCCGCTTTCCTTGGGGAAATTTCAAAGCTGTTACACAGAAAATGAAGTTGAGATTTCCTAAATCAAGCCAAGACAAGCTGTAAATTGCTTAAATGTCTTTTATTCGCGCATGGCATGCTTCATAGGGTAGTGGACTTCTTTGACGTATCTGTACAGTTAGTTTTCTCTGCCGCGGGCAATCATTGGCTTCTCCAGGAATACCCCTGGTATGCCGGGATGCCATGCTAGGCAAGGTCACTGGAGGCTAAATGGCTGTTACAAAATCCTCGTAAATTGAAACATAGTGGTTTTTCTCATTTTACACTTGGGTGTTTGCAACGTTCACTTGGCCTCAATAGTTTTGGTGCCTTTAAGAATATGTGCAATTTGTATCCCAACGTCACAGACTGGTGGTGCGCATCCTGAAAAGGAGCTAAATTTTAATTCAACTGGACCAGCGGGTCAATGTTACTTCCATTCCATCATATATATTTCCTGTGTTCTAGGACGTATAAATATAGTGCCTTCTTAGTACACTTTCCACCTTGTATCATTTTTACCGGAATAAATCAGGTAAACCGGTTGGGCGCTTTATTTCTATATGAGCTTTAAAAAAAAAACATTAAGAAAAAGGGTCAAATCTCTGTTTACTTTGTGACACACATTGACAAAAATATCGTTTCAAGGGGGAAAATTTTCACAGGAAACAGCGAAAATGTCCATACGTCAACAGCTGCTGTTTGTGAGACTTGGTTGCATACCATGTATTTATGTATGTATGTATGTATGTATGTATGTATGTATGTATGTATGCTCGTATGTATGTGTTATGTGTGTATGTATCTATGTACGCATATATTTGTGCGAGTAAATGTATGCATCTATGTATGTGTTATGTATATATGTATGTGTGTATATGTGTGTATGCACATATGTCTGTATGCAAATGATAGAGAAACATTGAACTTTATATATATATATATATATATATATATATATATATATATATATATATATATATAAGTACACACACACACACACCCACAACCCCCACACCCACAGACCCCCCATATATATATATATATATATATATATATATATATATATATATATATATATATATATATATATATGTATGTATGTGTGTGTGTGTGTGTGTGTGTGTGTGTGTGTGTGTGTGTGTGAGTTCGAGAAGGAAAACATTGCAATTCCCGCTGACAAATTCGTTGCTTTCGTGAAAATTGCAAAAGCGGGTAAGTGTTTGTGAAGTCAAGTTGTTTCAGTTCTGTGGGCATTAAGTTCCGCCGGAAAGTTGTTTATGGAAGCATTTCAATTTTTCGATAAGGTAACCTACCTACTTGTGTGCTCAACTTAACAAAGTACTGACAGAATATAACTTGCAAAGTAGGTACAGGTAATTTGTACTTGAAATTTCTTGCAGACTCGAACAGGTTTTGAAAAATCTAAAATCACGTTACTAGTATAAGTTCACTGAGGGATGTGCATTGTCACTTTAATTTATAGCTGGTGTTACTCGTTAGCACACTTTAGAATCCCGATCTTGTGCAAAATTCAGTTCAGATTCTGGTAAGGGATGAAAAAAGTGGAACCAAACGCGGGCTGTGTTCCTGCTGTGTGATTCAAGAGTCGCATTAGCCTTTGACTCGACTGTTGCATGCAAAGTATTGACCCAGGTCAATTGTCTGGTTTTCATCCTAAGGTAAAATGGAAGCTGCTGCTAACTAGAATTGATTTTGTTCAAATGCGGCATATGATTTTGGTTTGTCAATTCTACTGCTTCAAAGCATTTATTCTATTCTAAAATGTGGGGATTATGAGCCATTTGTGCTGTTAAGGTAAACCAGCGTGCAACATGCGTGCCATCTTTTGTGCCTACCAAACAGATACATACACATACGTTTAGATTTAATCGAGCACGTGCAAGTCTAAATGGTCGACCCTAAAGTTGGCTTAAGGCAAAAGAAACCGCGATGAAGTAAACGGGTTTAGTGTTTTGTGGCATGTTTTGGAGGCCTTTTGTGACACGGAAGATACGTTTATGTTAGACCTTAATTCACTCTAAAACACTCGAATATATCGATGACTACTCGAGTTAACATAACATGGGTTTTAAATGTACAACAATTAGTACATTTTACATCAAAAGTTTTGATCCGGGCTTGTGCGCATTTAAATCTATTATCAGTTATTTTAAAAATATTGACAAAAATCAACTCCACAAATTTCCATCTCAAATTATAACCATGAAGTGACAAATGAATTATAAGAAGGGCCCACTACATGACAGCAGCTATGATATCGCCACGGAAACATTTTCCAACATTTTAAGACACTGGATTTTCTTCCATATGCAAACAAATTTATCTTTGTGAAAAAAACATGTTAAAATTGTCTAATACCACCAGTCTTACCAGTCTCGAGTTAATTGATTGGTGCTGTTAGAGACAGAATAACTTTGTTCTCAAGATAAACAATGTCGAAGAGATTTATTTGCCACATATGTTATCCACAGTGTGTCTCTTTGGCAAAAACTATCTGATGCAATTCGCAAAATAGCGGAAACCGTGTTGGATGCTCTCATACTCAAGTGACCTTTTCCGGTCAGACCAGGTCGGAGTCAACAACTTTCCTAGAAGCATTGGTGCTTTCATAATAGGGTTTACCTACAGCTCTCACCAAACATATGTTCTCTTGAGAAAAAATTTCAGTGACAGGATTTAGGCAGACGACAATTTACATCGCGGGAAAGTGTTCATGAGAGAGAGAGAGAGAGAGAGAGAGACGAGAGAGAGAGAGAGAGAGAGGGAGAGAGAGAGAGAGAGAGAGAGAGAGAGAGAGAGAGAGAGAGAGAGAGAGAGAGAGAGTCTTTTCATACATTTTTGAGATAACGTTTACAAGTGTGATGCTTTAGTGACAATTGTAACATACACTTGCCGTGCAAGGAAACGGAGATTTTGGGACGATGACACTGGTAGCAGATCACATGTTATCAAAACCTCGATTTCAGATGACTGATGAAAATGATTTTTTTTATCGATAATCCTATTACAGCAATAATAAATATCCGGATAAGTCTGTTGGCGTCTATTTCGTCTTCATTGTCATGGTTTTGGAAATCAGGAATCCGGTCCCTGGAAAAAATTGAACGCTTTTATGCATTAAATAACATGTCATAAAGATTGGAAAGCAACACCTGTTGCTTGTCATAAAGAAATACATTGTGTGTGGACGAGACCATAATGTATACAGAAGTAGCATTGTATTACCCCTAAATGTTTCAGTGCCGTATCAGTTAACGTGTACTTCTCACGTATTAGTTTTTTTTTTCCATGAAAGCAGGGTTTATATACTGTCGGTGTTTTACGATTGCAGTTTTGTATCATAGAAGCGATTTTTAGTTTAATCTTTCAATGTAAGTTTGTAAACTTGGTCAAGAGCTTTCCGCAAACGCGTATTGCGCACGAAAAATGGAAGCTCAGTGTTGTGAAAAGCTGTAGAGCTGCTGCATGCTGCCACTGATTTTTTAAAATTATGATTTGAATGTTGGATCATAATACTCAAATGAACATGACTGTAACCGTTGTTAATAAGGCAAACAGTTCAAAATGTTCAGCGCAAAATACATATGAGAAACAGAACAGGCTCCTTTTGTAATCCGTCTTGTACGCACACATGACAAGGAACGCCTATTGCCACAACCAGGCAGGCTGAAGATGTCCAGAAAAACGTTGCAATACAACAACAGATACAGGACCACCCTCGCAAAACCTATAGCAGATTGAATGCTACCCATACAACTATGGTGCTACGGCTCCCTCCTAATCGAAGTGCATTCCAAGATCTAACAGACATGTGCCTTATTGGATCTTTGCCCCACAAATTCTCATACACCACGACATGGCAAAATAGCTCAAGGTTAACATTCTATAATATTAGCATTCCTATAGTAGCCCACGTCCAAAGTCACTGACAACTAACAATTTTAATTTATTCCCTAATAAGTAAGGGAATTACTTATTAACGAATAAATTTAAAGCGAAAAGGCTGTGCCTTTGAAAACATAATTATGCCAAGTTCAGTAGTCAGGTATTAAAATCAAAATAAAATTGTAACCCTGCTAGAATAACGACCAACAGACTGCAATAGTCTTTGAGATATTTCAATTTTCAATTTGTAGACACGAAATATTGCCAAAGTATAGCTCCGAGAGGTTGGCAGACCCAAAAATAGAAAGGAAGGAAAGAAAGAAAGAGATTTGTTGAGGAAATTTTCGGTTCGGGGATTCCAAACGTGATGAAAACCAATTGAAAAAACAAAAAAAAACAAAAAACAAAAAAAAACAACAACAAAAAAACAAAACAAAACAAAACAAAAAAAAAAAAAAAACAAAAAACAAAAAACAAAAAACAAAAACAAAAACAAAAACAAAAACAAAAACAAAAACATAAACAAAAACAAAACAAAACCCCAAGCTGCCGTCACTTAGCAGAATGGTTTATTTTGGGATTAGTGGCACCGAAAGAAGTCTTGCGCTGGTCCTCCGCTGATGACCCTATTTTATGTACAGGCTAATAAAGCCCTAAAACTTTCATCTAAATTTTACATTTTATGAATATGATTTGTTCCTTATAGAAATATATTGTCATAAAGATAACGATGATTTAGAACTCTACAGTTTTTTTTCAGTTAGTGGTACGGAATAGGACTTTGCTCTTTGAATATCGGACTTGATAGTGTTCAAACGGAACTCGGGCTTACAGATTTGGGTTTGTCAAGTTTTTTTTTTTTATATTAGCTATGTCATACGCCTCCCTGCTGATTGAGAGAGAAGTTCAGGTGGCTAACAACATGACCTTCTTGAAGAGAATCAAGCCTGACTACATTTTTAAAGTAGTATTGCTTCACATAAGTTGCAGTTCAGTTTGTTGTGTTCCAGGCGAGAAGATGCGTGGATAACAATGAAGCCCTCTGGCACCCATTAATTCTTTCAGTGCCAACTGCAACTGAAGTTGAACTACTAGAACAGAACTCGCTTGACTTATAACAAGGGTACCAGATTCATTTCCCTTATAAAGAGACCTTTCATTCAAGTACCAGCATGCCTATTGTAATTTAGCTTAGACAAGGAGCCGCTACTCAAAGATACATGTACGGGTAAAAGGCTCTGAAACATGTTGAGTAGTTACCCGCTGAAGGCCCTTTAATTCATTTGGGCTAATACAGCCTATGTCAAAATTTTACAGAGGAACGTGTGCAATATGGGACAATAGTACTTCTAAATGTATATAAGTTAGACAGGGACAGGTTAGCTTATGGAGAGTAAAGAGTTCGGACTGCGGAATAGGGTAATGACTACTAGGAAGTGGTTTTGGGCAAAAAGACACAAATACAATAGTATACAATAGTCATATCAACAGATTTCCTCGCTGTGCTTTGGGCTCAATGCACCCAAAGCGTGCCTAGGAAAGCTGTTGAATCAGTTCAAAATGTGGCACTGAAAGATTTAATCAAGGAAGATTGCTGCAATCCCGGTCAAGTGAGAAAATTCCAATGCAAACTCTCAAATGTAATAAAACGATGTACTTTAGGTCAAAACGAGGAGCAATTCACAAATTATCCACCCACTTTCTTTGTTTTTCAAACTGGAATCTAAGTCCTCATTTCAGGGTAATGTGACTGTCAATTGCATGTTATTTTTGATGACAAAACGGTAGCAGAAGATACTTACGGCACCAAACAATTTCTGATAATTCTAGATGGAAAAAGTTTCATGCCGATGCATTGGCACTAGGTCAGGGATTATCTGATTTATCTCAGCTATTTTAATATTGAAGCAACAGTTGCCATTACATTTGGCATCAAAGCAGCAGTCACGGGCTTTGTTATATGGTTGGCCCTTTTCCGAGGAGCGCCGACATCAGAAACAAAAAGCGACTGGAGACTGCTTAGGAGGCAATCATTAGATGGCACAAAGAATAAAAAATGCTTTGCAAAGAGAGCCCAACAGAATTAGTTGGAACAGATGCCATTTTTTCCCATGTAACACTTTTGGCCTCCAGATCAAACAGACGTCTTTTAATGATTTTTAAGATTTAATTCCGAGTAATCAAATTACACAAATTTATTTATGATGTTATAATGATTTAAGACAAAATATTTATCAGAAATCCTGTCAATCATTCATATTTCATTTTTTTTCTCGCCAGTTAAGCAAAGAAAATTTATTTACTTATCATCTGAAGAAATATAAGTCCCCAAATATTTAATGTGATGCGTGGTTAGCATTGGTTTGGAGGTGCTCCATTATACACCCACCAATGTATATATATATATATATATATATATATATATATATATATATATATATATATATATATATATATATATATATATATATATATATTACAATGACATATAAACCTTGCAGACTGTTTGCATTTGTAATACATTTGAGTGTTTCGCGTATCATTTTATATACTACAAATTGCAAGTGTGCCCACAATAAACAAATTCCATGCCACGCACACAATTTAGGCCGTGTTTTCAAGCTTTCTGTTGGGCTTAATAAAATAACATAGAGCAATCGACTTAGTTGGCCTGACCAGAGGTCAACACATCATATTTTCAAATGATAAATATGAATCGAGGCTGTGTGCAAATGTAACCGTATACACGATATAGATTTTCCAACGATACATATGGTATTTGGCTGCACTCAAGAGCACAAATCCGAATCGAGTTGTCGCCGACCCATTAGTACAATTTAATAGTATTTTCTTGATAATGAGCATATTGGATTGAGAAAATATTGATCTACCGCGAAACACCAGCAAAGAAAAACAGCTTGCGCGAGGATTAAGTTTTGTATAGCCTGATGGCCACAGAGTGTTGCCAACTACGGATAAAAGAGCTAAATCAAAGTGGATAGAAATTTAAAGTAAATTAGCCATAAATTAGGAAGAATACATGCCACAATGGGTTTTTGAACATATGTAGCTTTGTGTAATTCGTTCAATATTTTCATAAATAGAAGTACACATGAAGCTACCAAAGAAAGCGTTGAGGAAATCACAACGGGAAGCCGTGACTCAGTTGCTCTTTCTTAGATACTACGCAAAATTTAAAATGTTTTAATTTTTCTGATTTACATTTTCCACTGTCATATTATTCTAAACTTAAAGTTATGTCCTCTGGAGTTTTAACCCATGTCGTGTGCCTTTGTAGAGTATCGACACAAGTAATTTTTTTGGTGTCTGTGGTCTATTATAATGATCTATGTTTGCGCTTCACTTTATTTTTTAAGCAAGATACATTTCAAGCAACCTCGAGTTGGAAAGCTGGTTTTTCGGCTTTTTGCGAAAAACGTGCATGTTTTGAAATGAAGCAAAGGAAAATTGTAACATGAAACGACGAAACAAAATACTAATATTACCGGGGAGTGTCACTCTCACCCAGACGGTTTGAGGTCTTTGTAAAAACACTCTCAGTTTATTTTAGTCTGTCATTTAATCATATATGGCTTGACTTTTCTCCAGAGGCTGTAAAATGCCCGCAAACTTGACTTCTGTCTCACTGTCTGATTGAAGAGACCTTGCCGTCAAGCGCAAAGGTTGTCGTGCGGTCTCTGGCTCCCTGAGAGGTTACTTCCTTTGTTTTGAAAATACAGTCTGTGATTACAAAATGTCATTAAATTAGTGCACAAAATCACAAACGAATCTGAAATGTAAACAAGGACATGCTGACATTTACTAGCAAAACGTGGTATTGTCGTAAATGATTTAGGGGATCAACATTGCTAAATGTAACGATGACAATTCAGCACTCGTCTGCTTATTTATATACTGTTTCCCTCCTGGACCTAATCTCCGCGCAAGCGTAAAAAATAACACAGCTTGCTTGTGCTTCCAGTCCTGTGGTCCCGCAATGTTTCAAACCAGCCTTTCCACAACCCAAGTCGGCCTTCAAGTGATCCACACATTTCAATGTCTTCCTTCCGAATTGGTGTCTTCTTGAAAATGTTTGATTACCAATTTCGTCCGCTTCTTCTCACATTTTTTTTTTATTTTGAAAAAGGAAAAACAGTTTTTGGTAAAAGTATCGAAGGACGTCCACAATATACCATGTATGTTCGTGGTCTGTGGCTCTTCTTGGCACTATCTGCATGGGCCCTAGTCGATGAATGGTGGTTAGAGTTCCCGGCGTTCTTCAGATTAATACCAAACAAGTTTTGTTCACTGTTGTCGTAATTTTACTGATGATAAATACGATCCTGCAAGAATGTTCAGAGCATAAGGTGGAGATACTTTGTACCCAGCAATAGATTACTTTTACACTCTCCGTACTGTAATGCTATCCAATGTACATCAATATATATATACAACACTCATACCTGTCCGAATCACAGGTACCCGGTATCATTTAGAGGGGAAATAGAATGTGCGTCAATAGCGATCAAGATGTGAAATGTGTAGGGTAGAGCTTCCTATGAATTGAGTATTTGGGATTTATCTGTCGATAAAGCCCACCCAAGCTTTCCCAGTTTTATGACGGATCCCCATATCTAAAACAGCAGGTACAAAACAATCTAGTTTTGATACTACCCTTTTCCATTGTCGTATCTATACGTCTAGCTGGGTGTACTGTGGCATTCTACAAGAGGCGCGTGATATGAATTTATAATCTCCAAAGGTTTCGTCAAAAAAACATATCAGGTTCGTGCTGCCAGTTTGTCAGTGTGGATCCCCCGGTGGCCACTGTAATTGACACTCGTTTCTCCTAAAAGCCCCGGCACAAAGTACGTTATCCCTCCTAGCATTCAGCTGGAAACTAAGTCAACAGTTTTTCCCTTCGTAATAAAAGGCGTTAAACAATGAATTGGAATCGTAAATCATTATATATAATAATTCAGATCATCACAACGTCTGTTGTGGTTAGCACTGCAAGAATTAAGTTAGGTACAATAGAAGCAAATATAATTTTAAAAGTCCCCCCCTCCCACCCCACCACACACACATATATTATAGGCCTAAATTTTCAGGCATGTATCGGATGTCAGTTCAAGCTGAAAATGTTGGTACGGTAACTGTGGCCAGGCACTCGGTCTGGACAGAAACAAGACAAAGCGACCGATGATAAGCTTACCAGAATAAAAAAAGACATATTGTTTCATTAACAATAGTTCGGCTTCGCACATGTAAAACATTCACCATCCGACCCTAGCACAAACTGAAATCGGTAGAAGTCGTTATTTCACCAAAGATACAAACAAAATCAAAATGGCTACCATGGTCCGGTTGCATTTCGTTTTTCCAGGATACAACTTTCCGCTGACCCGATACATCGGATATATTTGTTTTGTCAAATTCCTATCAGTGGATAATTATGTTTGCAAAATGTCAGGAAATCTGGCAACTTGGATGTTAAATATAGCAAAAATGATGATGTTTTCACTGTAACTGACAGATGTATCCTGTTTGTTTGAAACTAAATGAAAAATCCGGTACACAAAGCAGACATATATCACGGCATGGAAAACCCGTGTGACTGACTTTTGAAGCACGTGCAAGAATGGCCAGAGAGGGAAGTCTGAGGCAGAAGTTGATTTAACCATATAGATGAAACATAGCATGGTAACATGTGAACGACCCCCTGAACGGCTTAGCATCCACCCCGCGCCAACGGAAGCTGTTGACTCAACTTAATTCTGGTGAGGGACGGGTTAACATTTTTTGCTAATGTGCCAGACCCGCATTGATTCCAGCTGCCTGACCCAACAATGGCGATTCCTATTGATAGTATTTGACTGTAACAAGAAAGTAAACTCTTCAACATGTGTTTTTATTGTACAAATCATCACCTGTAGCTGAATAAATATTACTCAGAGGTATATAAAATATACTTGGTTTGCATTGGGAAACAGCCGGTTTGTGTACACGCCTTTCAGTAAAATTTGTGGTTTACTCAAGCAAAACCCAGCCTTTTGTCGTTTCATCTGACTAAATATTATCAGACATTTGCTGAAATAAGCACGCATTCGCGAACGAGCGGCTTGTTCCAGTCGACTGTCGGGATTAGAGCCATTGTCACCTTTGACCTCGGCAGCTCACTTCACTGTTGGATTTAACGTGGGTAGACCCATTGTGAAGGGTAGTCTCGTGTCGTTATATTGGTCAAACAATAGCCAACCAAAGTTTTACGCAAGTGCCCATAATTGCATCAATTAATTTTTTTAAAGGCAATGGATTTCTTCTTTCCCTTCCTCGGCGAAACTTTGTTTATGGTTTTGAAAGAAAGATGAACTTACATCAAGAAGCACAGGAAATGGAATAGATATGGCTGTGAACTTCGTCACTACTGTTATGATAATTGAAAAGGCAAACCTGCAGAGATCAGGAGATAAGAAAGAGATCGTGCCGGACGTGTTTTCTGTTATTAGGCACACCAGGCAACCTGTGCACATTGTTGCCCAAAGCTTAGGCGGCTCAATATCTCATTTGAGAGAGACAATCGGCATCCAGTGGAGGATTTTTATATGTCTACGAAAAGCATATGCGTTTTTCTTTTTATTAACGAAAAATGTCAAGTTTTCATAATCCGTGGTTTTGTTATTTTATTTTCTGTTCCAACCCAACATCCGTTGGCTTTATAATATGTAATCTACATGAATACAGTCAAGAGAATCAATACAAACCTACGACAAAGCACTGTGGTTTAAACTTTCTGTTTGAGCAGGAGACATAGGATACAGAAATGAATACGTGTATAACAATACAGTTAGCAATGAGCTGCAGTCGTTCCAGTTGGTGCAAATGACTTTTATTTGCCCATAAAGCGCACCATATGTAGGTACAAAACTTCTTTTAAATCAGTCGGTTGCTTTTGAGTGTATGACATTTAATTGTGTACTGAGGAGTTTATGTACAATGAAGATATTTTGATCAATCCAGAAAGGTACAACAAATGCTACATTTAACTCTTTCAGTGCCAAGTTTCGGGCAGAGTCAACAGCTTCCCATGGCACGACTCGGGAGGAAAGCTGTTGATCTCACCCATTATATTTATATTCAGTTCATCG
This sequence comes from Hermodice carunculata, assembly GCA_964020975.1. NCBI lineage: Eukaryota > Metazoa > Annelida > Polychaeta > Eunicida > Amphinomidae > Hermodice > Hermodice carunculata. The sequence goes on from OZ026625.1 coordinate 43,946,328, forward strand.
ATAAGGCCTTTTGGCAATAACAGTTTGTCCTGTGTTCACTTTTACAAAAATTTGACCATGTATCTTCTATTTCAGTCACATCTTTCGCCAAACTGTTGACCTTTTTATACTGTGGCACTATGCAAACATATCCTCCTGACAAAAATCTTGAGGTGATTGATGTTTGCCACTTAAACAATATTCCACCAGAAACTTGATGGCATAATTATGTGCTGGAGCAGTACGAGATATACATATTGATTCCTCTCAAAATCTCTAAACCTGTCAAAAGACAACGGTGAATATCATCCGCCATGATACGAGCGGCCAAACTAAAGGTATAATAATAATAATAATAATAATAATAATAATAATAATAATAATAATAATAATAATAATAATAATAATAATAATAATAATAATAATAATAATAATAATAATAATAATAATAATAATAATAATAATAATAATAATAATAATAATAATAATAATAATAAAATTCATTTTTCTGAAGAGGATTAAACAGGCCATTGGCCAATATTAATTTCTCTCCTCGAGTAAATACAAATAACAATGCGTATCTGGTGCAACTACAGGCAATACATATATACAAAAAACAATAAAACGACTAAAATACAGTACCATGATATAAAGGCGATAATGGAAAAAAAACATAGGGTACCTTTTTACTGTTCTAAATCTAAAAGTACTGCCATATGTAGTAATAAAGAATATTGATCCCAAACAGACGATGATTCCTTCTAATATGTGCTCAATGTGTGTTAACAGAATATGACTTGGACTTTTGAACAGTTAATTATTTCCAAGTCACTTGTCTTTGCAAAAGCAACATATTTTCGCTGTTTGATAAAAAAAGTCTTCCCGTAGATACCGGTACTTTTTGTTGAATAATACGATCTAAGGCAGCATCCCAGTTAATATGAATAGTCCCGTATTCTCTTTAGTATTTATTTTGAATAGCATCAATCCAGAAACGACTCATACGGTAATGTGCTTGCATCTCATTTATCACGTCAGGTGCCTAGGACTAAATATAGGTGATTATACATTTGTTCTGAAGCAGTTGTTCAGAATTCAATATGATATTTGTGAAAGGTGAAGATTGATAATAGTATTTAAGTTTCTTGGTTTTTTGAAGCAGACCTTTCTGTTTATTTGGTAGAATTGACCTTTATCACAGTATACTTAAAATTTCCACCAGAGGTCACCATGATTGTAAACCTGTCAGAAAATTCTCTTGATTAAACTTGAATCAATGAAGCCATTGTTTTAATTTATGATACAATGCATACGTAGCTGGGTAAGGTATTTGCAAGGTGGCAACCAACTGTTGTTTGATTATATATGACACATTATAACATACGGTAAAGAGCCGCGGTATCAAAATTAAACACTTGGTAAGGCGTTTTTTGGCTGATCAAAATTGAAGGACGGCTGTAAGATTTTTTTTTTGGATTTTATAGCGTTGATTGAATGGACATCAAGCAGCTGTCAATTACACATCAAAGAATTTTAAAAAGGTGATCATACGTGACACGAAATATCCCTACCCCTTACTAGCAGCATCATTGAAATCGCCACTAGAATATGATGACCAGGGTTATAGCCTTATATATTGTCATAATAATTTTCAGTCGTTTAAATGCTTCGTGAAAATACGCACTTTTAGAACCAGGTCTACACCGGCAATCACCAGTGGTGGACGACCAGTTTGAGCGGGGAAGTGCTAAACCTGCTTATTCAGAAGGCTTATCCGGATTGGTTCATCATGAGAAATGACACTTAAGGGAAAAACTGATAGACGCGATTTAAGTCAAATATTTAAAAGCCCATGTCATGTAAGGCTCCTTTACTTGAGGAGCGGTCCAGGTGGGGGCACATAGTGATTACGTCATCAATAATCCAAATTGATTTCAACCAGATTGCACACAATTATGCCCTTGCCCGGTCCATTACATGTGTGCGCTATTTTCGAACATGCGGATTAATTGACTCTTAGGATATCATCCTATTATGAGCAATGACTGTAAATTGAAGATAAAATAACATCTATTTGTCTCCATAAGAATCTTATAAAGATGCACCCGATTTGCGCTCCTTAAACTATTACGCTGACCCCTTTTTAAAGAAGTACATAAGGTCGCCTCTCTGCCCTGGGGATTGCTAAGAGTGTTTGCCTTCAAATGGTGATGGCAGTTGGAATTTATTAAGTCTATACCCGTCACTATTCCCCATAAATCTAGCCGGGATCTAATGCGCCATCTTATAAATAATTTAAATTGTATAAGAGTTCTCTTTGTGAACCGGGGAATCTGTCCCAGGAGACTAAAATCAGGCACATGGCGGAACGGACTGCCTTCCACGTGCGAGTGCTGTGTACACCATTTACCCAGGTGGGATGGTTTCCCGATAAACATACAAAACCTGCTGTTTTTGTAGAAATAGGATGTGCACCAATGCAGATACAGTGTACACCTCTGTGTAATACGTTGTATCGAAGAACCCGCCAGGGGTTTTTGTTATCTTTGTTCAAAGGATATTTGCACGAGTGGCTCGCTTGGGACCTTGGAGTGCTGAAAAACGCACACCTTTCCCTGCCGTAAGAGAATCAACGTAGTGATTCTAAAAGTGCTGTTAAAAATATACCTTGGTAAGTTGCCAGGGCCGAACTCGGATTGCATTGTGTATAGAGGTAAAGGTATATTAAAGTTTTGTTGTTATTGTTTGTCAACATAATTTAATCATGCTTATTAATCCCGCCTGATCATACTCTAATACTGCGTGAACTCTATTTCCCGCAGTGCACAGAGTAAAGAATTTGACGAATCCTTAAACCGAGGGAGAGTCTTGTTATTCTTAAACATAATGTATGCACAATTTTAAAGTGAAAGATAAAGAAAAACGAACAACATTTAAAGTTAACGGTCCCTGCTGGTCGGTTTCTCCGCGCAAGTGTCACTTCACCGCCAGAACAGAACCGATTGAAGATAATTTTTTTCTTATTTGCAGTACAAAGTGCGCACTTGACATACAATCGTTTAGTGAGGAAAAACTTCTTAACTGCCATCTCTTGGGACTGTCTCTTTCAATCCATTGAAATACATGAACAGGTATACCTACCGACCGACATACAGACAGACAAACGGACGGACAGACGGACGGACGGACGGACAGATAGATAGATAGACAGATAGATAGATAGATGGATGGATGGATAGATAGATAGATAGATAGATAGATAGATAGATAGATAGATAGATAGATAGATAGATAGATAGATAGATAGATAGATAGATAGATAGACAGACAGATAGATAGATAAACAGACAGATTAGGCAAACGATAGGACGGAATTTATCGAGACATGCAAACAAAGGAAGAAAAAATATTAAAACAAACGCTCAATCAAGGAGCCGGTAGTGCTGGCCAGGGATTAAACATTAAATCACACCTTAAAATCAAGCATTTGCCCAATCTGAACTTCTGACTTTATCAGCTACATCAATGTAAGATACTGATATGGTCACACTATGATACCCAAAACCATAACGGATTATGCCATTTCGACCCTGTAATTAAACCTGTACAGTTTAAAATTCTAAATGTTGCAAATAGCACCAATTCGGTGGACAAGTTAAACAGGAATTCTTTTACACATATGGCAATAACCACTCTTGAATATATGACATTGAATGTCGAATAACGGTTACAGTCTAATAAAAGGCTTTCCTGTATTTGCGGACGAAAATTAGGTTTGATATTAATCGGGGAAAGTTGCTCATTATATCGCTGATTAATTTGTCGATTAATAAAACATATATTTGCCAAAGGCCCTGATTCTGTACGTTACAGGAAAATCACAAAGCAATGCAACTATGATTAAGTAGTCATTTCGACCTTCTGTTGCCACAAGCACTGGTTGGCTCTGACATTTATAACAATTATTTCTTCATAAAGTTAGATTTAAAGAATCACTCATACGGATCAGCAAACGTTTCTCCATAAACATCAATGCTGATCCATTTATTGTTTTAAGATTGATACAGCACGGGTTACACCTACAGTCCAACCTTGATCTGAACATACACAAAGTCCCCATGTATGAAAAAGACAGATGAAAAAATGTGAAACCTGAAAAGAAAAAGCAGACACTGAGATATGTTAACACATTAAATGGGCCACACGCATAGCATATAGCAGGTCACATCTGAATTGTTAGTACATTCTTCGCCGCTAGATGTCGCCTGACGCATGACCCACTGAAACTGTAACATGGCGGCACAGGGGTATTGTGTTTCTTGGATGTGACAATATGAATAGCATTAAATAGTATATATGGGTAATCTTTAGTTTTTTCAATCATCAGAAATGTAGATTTGCGTTTACCGTATTTAACAAAGGTTTTCAACTTATAATTTTAATCTGATGGAAGATGGGAGTACCCTAACGGCATATAGTATTGCATTGGCTGACAATGGCAAAGGTGATTACCCAGCAAGCACGCCTCGTCTCCCTGCGTTTGACTGCACTTCCCCTAGGTAATACCACAAGTGCCACCTTGTAGTGGAGGTTGCACTAAAGACTTGTGTTGGTGCCATTGCAATTGTGGTCTCGGGTGCTGAAGAATATAAGGACAGGACGGGCTGTATTACCTGAATAGATGTCCTTACTGATGACTACCTTCACAAGACAACGACAACATAGTATGAGCCATGGTTACACTGAGAGGCACAAGCAAAGGTCTGTGCAATGTGCACCATATAAAATAGTGGCCTTGTTATGCGGCTGAGCTGAAGAGTACACTACGGGATGGTGTGTTATAAGAATTATTGCCCTCGATGATGGCTCAATTAAAGAGTACAAAGACAGTGTTGTTCGTACCATATTAAAAATTGCCCATGCTAAGGATGATTCACCTAAAATCACAAGCGTAGTTTGTGTCATATGAATACTTGTTACTGCTGATTGTAATTGGTCGGATATACAGGATAACCAGTAGGTGGCGCCCACTACGATGGCGCACACCACGAAGAACGAAATTTGAGACAAATAAGATACACAATTGGCAAGCTGGGCATTTAAGTTTGAGAAACTTAAACACTGTTTCATGTTAAATCAGTATGGGTGATTTTGACGCAATGCTTGGCATCTGCAAATATACATTTAGTGGAGTTCCTATCTTTGTTTGCTGTGATTACATTCATTACTGAGTATATAGATTTTTTTGAGGGATTTAGATTTAATGTATTTTACTGAACATATACAGTTGCGCTATTGGACCCTGTCCTGATAAATAGATAATAAAATACTGTTTCCAGTATGTTTTATTTACACACTTTTGCTTGATTATTTGATTAAATAAAACTAAAGCGAAATTTAGCAAATTTACAATACTCCAGAACGGAAAGAAATATTAATCTTTGACTATCCAAACCACAACTACGAATGTCAAAGCAAACGGAACTTTAATGCCAAACAGTTTTAAATTTTTTCGCTCAAATCACAAAAAGCGCTCAGATGTAAATTGGCGTCTACTTTAATATTTAACTCAAATTTTATTCTTATTGAAAATTGTAGACAAAACCAATCGTGAAGACCCGTCCAATAGCGGCGAGAAAAAGTTCCCTTCGTAATCTTAGTTTGGCAAACCCTTTATGACCACTTGGCCGTTGTCCTATCGTAACCTAATATCGGTAATCCGTTCATGCTCAATTCGCCGTAGTGCCTTCGTAATCTATTTTCAGTAATCCCTTCATGGCAAGTGTCTCTCAAGATTTTTCCCCAAAATTACAGATTGGTAAACATGCGTGAACTCAAGCGTTCATTTGTATCTGATTTGTAAACAGCGGTGCATTCAGAATTCTGGATGACCGAAGGACTCGATCAAAATTTGGGGCTGATAGAGTTAAAAGAAGTATGGGGAACCAAACGGTCAACTAAAATTCATGGTTCTACAGATACAGCTGAGTTGTTGAATTAATATATATCTATACCTGGCATAGCGCAATTGTTATTTTCATTTGGTATTTTGATGCACTTGTAAATTTTGACTGCTTGTTTATGTGTTGTTGAATCAGCCAACTCCAGCCTTACGCCACGAACAAAAAAATTCACTTTGCCACGATTGATGGACGTTAACATCCTGTGATTAAACATAGATTTTATGTGATGATGCTACTCTTCGTTTCAGCGTTTTCATGTCCATATTGTGATATATGGTCGTTGTAAAATTATTGACATATACATATATTTTGTACAGTAATTTAAATATGTGTGAAGTTTAGTCTAAAGGATCTGGTCAAGAAGGAGAACAAATATTCCAAATAGTCACTAAAACGTGATATTTGACATAATCGGCGTGTTCATAATCACGTGAATTCAATTTAGCTTTATTTAATCTAGTTTGAATCACTTGACACTCATTAGCATTCAAAATTATAATCAGATGTATGTTCTCTATTTGGCTTTAAAGTCTTGTTCACCATCATCACCGTCGTCAACATAATCACATATTAAACACAATTTCAGTGTTTTTACTCATTTACACAATTTTTTGTCATATACAAAGAGTGCAGTAACAAAGGACGCAGAAACGTATCTTAATTCATACCCCTTACACATATGTACATTCAATACTGACAACGAGAAAGAAAATGTAAGGTAATATATAATAAAATAAAGTGAACATACTACCGTGAATTAAATGAACATACCACCGAAAATCTTGTGATTGTCATTGAAAAATAAGTATCATGTATCCAAAAAGCTTCAAGAAGAAAATGCTGCACAACTTAGAAAAAAGGAAGGAGATACAACATAAAAGAGGAAAAAGACCAACTCCAACAGAGTCGGTTTGTAATGAATCGAATAGTTCCTTCTTCTGCTTGCCATAAAGTTTGAATTTCACGAGGTAATATGAAGCTGTTTCATGTGATTCTCTACACGAACACAAAGCGCTCTCTATAAGATTACATTTGCACATGCCATCATACACAATGATGCGTCTCATTCTGAAAGTTGCAAGATGCATGTGGGCTTTTCTGTTTCCGCGACTATAATACACTGGAGTGTGTGCATCACATTTCAATGTGTACCGAGCGAATGCAGTTTTTAGGATCAGAGGTTGTTTTGAATAGTAGCTACTGCTTAAACAGCTGCAAAACTGAACCTTTGCTGTACATGGTTAAGACGTAGAGTAATATTGAGATAGATATACCACAGTTACAGATGACAAAATCTCTATAGAAAAAATCACGATTACTGAATTACTGGAATACCACACAATGCCGAAAGAAATTTGAAGACGAGACTGACTGTAAGAGAAAATCCAAAGAGAAAAGTGCAGAGATTTGTCTTCAACTGATAATAGAACGGGGAAGAGCCCAGCCATCAACTCCGATGACATGACGAAGAAAAGCATAAGGATACTGCCAGGACGTTGTACTAACCAGCCATCGTAAGCTACTAGTCTTGGTTATCGTGTGTATTTTGCAATCCACAGATATCCCACCTGGGATGGTATGCACAAGTTACTTCTAATTCTTGTGGCCACAGGAAACTCATTTGCTAGTGGATTGTCCATGACACATCAGAAATTCCGTTAACCAGGAGGGGAAATTGAAAAAATAAAAGTCATACAAAACGGGTAAAAGGAAGAAAAAGGAAGTGGAAAAAGTGCTAAAATTTCACAATCCAACATTCACGTTCCCAAGGATAACCATCTTTTGAAAGAAATGGTCCTTGAAATGACTAGAACACAAGACTTAGCCTCTCATAGGAACCAGAAAGATACATGTCGACAAGAGTTACCGTTTGTGTTGAACGTACGACAAGTAAGTTGGACCAGTGATTGTGGAATAAAGCATACAAACCACGACATTTATGCTTTTGTTTTGATTGGGCATTCACTTTTATTTTAGAAAGGGTAACTGGTGTACAGTAACCCTGATCTACATGTACCAAAGAATGATAGGAAATAGTTCTGCCACTAACCACGTTTTTAATAAAAATGATTTCATTATATGATTCAACACAAATGCACAAATTAATGTCATGGGACCTAGTTTTCGAGATGACACATTGCTAGTTTTGATACCATTTGCTGAAAACCACCAGACAGAATTTCTGCAAATAAACACCCAATTTTGCATTCGGCTCAATTTCATTCTTTCTCGGAACCTCTGTTTTGTCAATAATTAAATGCGGTCTGCTAGACATAATTGCAGTTATAATGAAGACCAAAGCAGTTTCAAACATCGGATGATCGCATTATGAAAATGAATACAATTAGAGAGTTCAAAATCTGGAGTCGTGTCATTTGTGATACGATTGTTAATACAGGACTTGTGTATACACATTTTGAGCATGTTACTGTCTTGTGATCTAAAACATCTTTAATTAAAACAATGTTTGACAATTTATTTAAAACCCGTATTTAATATATATATATATATATATATATTTATATACAGTCTATGATTAAAAATTGTTAAAAAAAAACTTGCAGTTTATGGAAAATATGTTGAAGGTGATGTGGCCATGGGAATAAGGAGAAGACGTTTTCTAACGGTATTCATTTTGAAGAAAGCGTCAGCAATAAGCAAAGTTTTACTGGTCTGTCATCCTTAAACCGCCAGAATATTTGATCTATCAGACGTTCCATCTGGTAAAATAACGGCATTAAACGGTGGTAAAATAGCCGCACTTCCACGATGACCCGGTGTAATTTAACGCCTATGTATGCACATACAACTTTTCTTTTACATCATGATTATATTACATTAAAAAATTACAAGACGATCAGTCAACAGCTGTCCTCGTCGTCAAAAATGATAAAGACGATCAGTCAATAGCTGTCCTCTTTCGGTTCACTGAGGCCGAAAAAGACGGATTCCAAACTGTTCAGTTTGATGCAGCCCGGGTTGTCATAGCGGCATTTGCACATAGGAGTCGCCAAGAATTTTACACTGAGATAGGCTGGGAAACGTTGGCTGAGCGAAGACATACACAAAAACTAGTACTTATATTCAACATTGTAAACGGATTTGCACTGGGATACCTCTCTAATTCATTACCTTAACCTAACAAATGAGGACTCTTGAGGCCAAGAAAAATATAGTCTATGATTCATGGTTTAACATCAGCTATTCTCGACTGGAATCTACTATCTCAATCAGTCCAGAACTTAGATCATCTAGATAATTTTAAGAGGGCATTTAACGGAACCAAGCATAAACGTAATGAGTTGTATTTTGTCGGAGAAAGAAAAATTGTTATCATCCATACTATAATGAGAATGGGCTGCAGTTAACTGAGTAGTGATATCTGTAAAATTCGTGTTGTTGAGTCATGTTCTCGGCGGCTGACTTTGAAAATGTTTACCATTTCTGTTTTGAATGTAATAGGTATGTTCTACTCAGGAACGAGTTACAGTTAAAAAAAATGGCAATTTGAATCTGAAAAAATGGCAATTTGAATCTGAAAACGTTACTGTTTCGAATTGAAAGGGAAAGGATTGCCAATGGTAAAAAAAAAGATTAAGTTTGAGACTGAGTCGGCAGCTTTCGTCAGCGCGTTTTGGGCGCATAGCAGCAAAAGTGCGCCCAGGAAGGCTGTCGACCTGGATCTTTCTTCCCTCCTTCCCCTTCCACGAATTACCGGTATGTTCCAACTTGAATAAAAGGCCTTTTTTATCAGCAGTTTGAAACTGGAATCACCTGGATATTTCAGATAAAAAAAATAGGAAAATGGTCTAATAATCACTGATCCAGCAATATCTGTCCGAACAAGAGTTCAAAACTTGAAACACGCGAACACATCTGTCATATTTGGTATATGCTTGCTGGCAAAGTTATTAACAGCGATATCAATGTCCGTTTGCAATATTATATGCAATGCGGATGTTTCTGAAAAGAAATAAAACACAGCTGCACTATGGTATTATGAAATTAATGTTTGAGAGAGCAAAGGGTGTGATTTCTGTTTGTTATTCTTCACGTAAAGGTCATGTATACAATGCCACCATCCAGCAACTGATTGGTCACTGGATACATTTGGAACGCCCCCCCCCCCCCAGCCCCCCCCCCCCAAAACAAAGCCTGTACATCCTATGTCCAGCGGGTATATGTGGTGTAAGTGCTGTATATCCCATGTCCAGTGGGTATGTATAGTGTAAGTGCGGTATATCCTATGCCCGCCGGGTATATGTAGGGCATTTCTTCTCCCTTTCAAGCACAATGTTGCACAATTGGGCACATTACATTTGTGGCAATACGATTCAAACGAACACAAGTTACCGAAATACAATATCCTTCCGGGAAAAACCAACTAATGCAAACCAAAAACTATTCTTTATATGTTCATATATAAAAGCATGTACAAGACGTAGAGAAAAAAAACAGCAGCACGGTAATGGAAATGCCTGACATTTAAAACGCACAAAGTTCAAGTTGGTCACACCAAATTGTAACTGTAACTCAGACAGTTTATGACAGACTTATAAATCTGAATGAGTCAATAAATGTGACACAGGTGTTTTCATAGAGAATGGGGATGTAAGGCCATTGCTGTTGCTCATTTCCACACCAAAGGTAAATATACATCAAACCTGATTCCCGCTTCCATCACATTGTCCCAAACATACATTGATATGAGGTTGGACAATATATTTGTCTACATAAATGTTAATTTGTGACATTTCCGTTCCGGCAATCTTGTGTGATGGATTACTTGTGCCAGTCACGCTGTGCAAACTAATCGATCATTGTCCACTGAGGAAGATCACACTCGGGCAGATGATTATATCACTCTTTTAATGTGAAGGATTCATAATTAAAATTTTCATATCGACCTCAATAACACGCGTGAAGTCAACAGTTGTGAATGGAAGATGAATCAAGAGATTTTGTTTCGCGCTTAACACTTTCCGGCTCAAACCAGCCAATTCAAATATCGTCCGCTTTATGAACTTTTGGGATTTTATAACGAGGCTGTCTTTCAGCAAAGTTTTTGTAATTCTGTAGGACGGGGAGCTTACCAGAGTAATACACTTATAAGTAACAATATTTCTTGGTACTTTGTAGCCAACCACTGACAGAGGCGTTTGTAAATGTGTATGTTAGCCAATATATTAACTGCTTCATCGCTAATCATGACAAAACTCGTGTTTATCTAAACTACTATAGTAATTTAAATTCAAATCTTTGTACACAAAATGTTTTTAAGTACCACCAAGCTTAAGATAAAAAAAAACCCAGATCAACAGTTTTTCTCGGCCCACCTTCCGTGCATCCCGAAGAAAGCTTTTGAGTATACCCAAAACACCACATTTAGTTTTGTTAGCATCAATGCTCTATCAAACATTTTATTTATCTCCTGATTTTAGATAAAACACACACCACTGCATTTTCAATTAAGGGTGACTGAACGGCGGAAGGGAGGCAGATGCTAACACGAAGCTAAACAGTGATAACGCTTAACTATTTGTGTCTTTGATTTTAACTATTTCCCGTCCAAATTTTCCAAGAAGAGCTGCAATGTAAAATGTTGAATGCTTCAGAAATTATACCTAAGTGTCTCTTTAAATTTTAAATGAAGAATCTAGTATATAACTACCGGAATACCACGCCTCGGGTCAACCATTTTCCGTGGTGAATACCCCCATCTGCACCAAGGTCACCAGCTGATTTGCACATATTCTACACAGAAAAGGAAAAGGGTTTAAAAGTCAAATGCTGACATTTAACGATTGTAAATAAAAGAAAAAAATTGTGATTCTAGTACAATATTTGAATGATGTCCATACATGACCGACATGTCCAGCTGGGTCACCACATTTCATTTGTCAATAATGACTGTAGCAACGTTTTGCAATAAAAACAATAGAGCACTTACGAACTTTGGCAAGTTCAGTGAACAATAACATTTTCTGATGCAACCAGGTGGATAGTCTCGTTTTTCTTCTCTACTCAGCTTTGATCAGAACCTGCTTGTAAAATGTCAAGCTAATCTCAGATAATGTTTGCATGGCAATAGGGTTGTAGCTAACATTTGACCCGGAAAACTTTGGGCGCTTTATGCGACATTTTGGAGCATGCCGCCTGATTCTCACATAATTATGCTTCGTTTGAGTAAAAATATCAATAACAAGAGGACTGTGATTATCCTTTACTCCTTTCACTTTGCATGAACACAGTGACAGAAAAACATATGCAGGACATATGGTTGAACGGTAGGTGATTGACTAATAGTTGGTAACGTTTTCCTGTGACTATCGGAACAATGTCCCACTTATTTTTAGGAATTTGCACGATATTTCTTACAGAAGACAACCATCAGTTACAATGTCACTGTTCGATATCAGTCACAGCTTGAGTTTTGTAAAGAGACTATTTAACAAAATGACATAAAATGTTGCTAAAAATCTCAAATTGACCTCTCTATTTTGGATGCAAAACAAATATGATACTCTCAAATCTAAAATTCTGTGTTGCCATGGTAGTTATGTAAGCTACTGTTTGTACATAGTGAACGATATTGCACTCTCTCATGCATATTCTAGGGATGGCGTAACCCTTTGACTGAAATTTTGGGTGAATAAAGTTTCAGTTGTGGTTACGGTGGAAAATATGCTACTGCGAAGTTACAGTGCATTTGTAATGTTCATGTGACATGTAATAGTGGTAAACTACAATTCAAGGCATCATAAATTAGAATTCAAGAACCTTTATGATGTGTAATGTGCCGATTATGATTTGGAACTGAAGTGAAATGTAACAAAAGTTGATTGTGGCACGTTATAAAACCACGTTTTGTTAGCAGTACTTTGGAATAATGAATGGTCCCTCTATACAGGGCTTTTACTACTTAATGGATTTATGTTCAACTTTTTTCGGTTGGAAAGCAAACATCGCTTATCACCCGCAAAAGACACCACATTAGATCATCAGGCCATTCATACATACCTATATATAATGGAGGAAACATTCCGACAATGGTTAGATGTCCACTCGAATGTGAGCCTTTGTTCATTTTTATTAACAAAGTGCACATGAGTTGATTTGATTCGACCTCTCTTGCTGATGATACTGGCTTTATGAATAGTTTATAGTCCAAGGATGAAGGGGTCTTAAGGCCAAGCTTTTCTATCCGATTGAGGTTTGTAGGTGTATAACAGGCTTATGTGAACAGAATACTACTTCATACTTTTAGGCTCATGATCATAAGTCCATAGCACTGTCCTTGGAATCGTTCACATCACCTCTTTTGAAACGAATAACGTCGAACTTTTCTGTTTTGTTTTATCAGGATGATAATGCCGCGTGGCAGCGTGGCCCCATGGAGGGGATGTCGCCACTCGCTGATCTCCGCAACCCGGAAATCGTGGGCTTCAGCATTCGATATGCTTGCGGAACTTCATGCGGAATCAGCAGTTTAGCAAATAATACAGTTCACTGCAACAACCACCTATTTAAACTCCCGGTAAAGATGACCAGCATTTCTTTATACAAACTGTCATGGGTGGAGTTTCTGGTTGGGGCAAAATGATTCTGAATAGGACCAAGAGCCGCGAAGCTGCGAGTGGTTTCCTTGCCTAGAATCATTTCTTTTCCCGCAATTATGAGTCCCAAATAGAAACACGCGCGAATGATGGTTTGTATTTATTCCACAATGTTTCTATGGGACTTTTTGTTTAAGTAGACAACAAACAATAGTTTTTAGGCAAAAAGAGGCCAGAAATACGTAGAAAAGCATAACCACCCAACACTGCCATGTGCTGATGATAGGTCTATTTTTTTAAAAATGTGTTACGATCCAATTTTGTAAACAACAGGGCAAGCGGCCAAACAGGCATGGCAGTTCGTGGCGAGGTATAAGAAACAGTGGATGATACACAGAACGATGACTATTTGCAAACCAAACAGCGGCCTGAAAGTCGGAATAGCAAGTTACTTCAAAGTATATAAAACCGCAGCAAGTCGCACCCGGGAGTCCAAGAACAAGGCGACAGAAAATTGCATGGAAGTAACGACGCTTCTTACCAAATATGGTACGGTACTATGTGATACTGAATAGCAGACGTGATAGCCGTAACATATACCTTTATTATCCTCCCACGGGCCCCATTATGCTATAATACTTACTATAAATGTGCCGTCGTGAAGCAACTGAGCTTCGGTTTCCCGTATTTCACACAAGAAGTGTCAAACCAGCTCGCATATCGTAAATCCTGCGTAAATTACGGATAAGCATAAGTCGCACACTCTGATTTAAATGTGCTGGGTACAGAACCTTCTAGTTGGTGTCAAGCAACACTCAGTGCAAGTGACAAGTTTGCGAATGAAGACATTAGTCCCACAAGTGCAAGTAATTACGGAAAAAAATCTGTCATAATTTGGTTATTAATGTCACGCTTCCATGTTTAAAAGGGCTCAATTAATAGTCCTAAGATATCCAGTAATCTTGCAATATCCAGATACCAGGTTAAACGGTTCTCAAGTTATCTAGTGAATTCATCAAAGTGGCCCGTTACCCACTAGCAGTCTCCGCCTAGTCAATATAGAGAGCCATCTTCATATGTAATTAACATATCCAGGCTCAAGCAGTTGCCAAAATTTTTCAGCTTAAGACAAGATTAACATTTGATCTATAACCTTGGAAAATTAGTCAAGGTCACCACATACACTGGTAATTTAGCTCGTACAAAGGACCTTCATATTGTTCACTACCATAGTTCCAAGGTTAAATAGTTTCGAGGTTATCAATTGAACAATTCACTACAGTAGCAATGCTACCTAGCAAATTAAGCCAACATGACTACTGTGGGCTGTCAGCATGAGCCCAAAGAGCACTATAAACATCTGCAATGTGAGTCTTCACCACATCTGATCCGAGTGTCATCATCTTGCCAGAAACTTCACTCAAGATACCCTGTGACTTTGAAACGCACAAGAGTTACTCCCGTTGTTATCCTCACTTACCCTTTATGCAGGCCAACAATGGTGTTCATGTTTTAATGTCTGTTTTATATAGATTTTTAATCATCGCCGTGAGTCAAAATTCATTAAAATTGCTCGGTGACCTCTCAAATTAGATCAAAGGCAGATGAAAATTAAAATTAAAATAAAATAAAAACTAACCGGGGCACGGTGTATTTCTGTGTCATCTTAAAATGATCAAGCAGATCAGAGAAGTCTACAATTCCTTTCCCCCAAGATCATTGAAAAAAATTCAGAAGAGTTACATCTCATGCACACGTGGTAGAGATCTTAATCACACAATGTGTACTTTCACCACGCTGAAAAGTATCTAGCACAAGATTTTACAGAGTGATGTGGTACAAATGTTAACATATATGGGCCTATTGGCCATTACCGTACACAAAAGTCTAAGCCAAACAGCCCAATATAATGACAATTTTTGGGAGAGATTAAATCATTGTACAATTCTGGTTTTAAGATCGTGGAACCATAGGATTTTTCAATGTCAAACACACACACAACACACACACATACACGCGAGCACAAAGGTCATGAAATAACATGACGACTGTAACACAAACACACACACACACGCGCGCGCATGCGTGCGCACAAAGCTTATGAAATTACAAGACTTTGTAACATCCGTGTGCTTAGCTAACATTGCATGCACAAAATGAGGTGGTAGTGTGATCTTTGGAAGTAAGTCAAGGTCACTTTTTTTGAAGCCCGCCATGCATAAATATCTAAAGACTAAATGGTCAAAGTCCAAGCTCAAATGATTTTTAAGTTATCAATCGGACAGTAAAGTTCGTGAGAGTGACCCTGCGGCCTTGGGAATGACGTCAAAATTGCTCAGGTACTGTGAAAATCTGGTCCACATGGACGATCACCCGCATCAATTCCATAGCTCAAATAGTTCTCTAGTTATCAAACGAACAGTGAAAGTCAGTAACTAGCCCTCTGCCTTGGGAATGCGGTGCAGATCTCCAGGTACTCAGCACGTCTCACCCTCATGCAGTATAGTGTGTGGCCCTGTGCAATTTCAAAGCAATTGGCCCAGTGGTTTTAAAGTGGAAGATTTTGTAAGATTGTGCCAAGAAGTTAACAAAAGATGCATCAAAAATTTTAAAAATCAATGGAATGTGACCATTTTTTTAAAACTTAAAGTGTCAGAGACACACCCAAGGTAGATCCCCATCAAGTATGAACTGAATCTGGCTTACGCTTTTGGAGAGGTAAAAACCCATTACAATATTTGGACAAGCAAAGAGTAAAATATTTTCAGCGTCTGAAGTACCATTTAGAACCCACCCGTTTATGTCAAAAGGTATTTACCGAAATGGAAAATAATTTTCCCGAGCATAAGAAATCTACTTGGCCCTACATTAACGAAATGTATATGATTTTAACAGAAGTGGGTCTTGACTTTGTCACAGAGAAAAATATTGTAGATTTACCTCTAGTGTAATACAGACTTCGCCTGAGCCTTTTTGACCAGGAACTTCATGATGAAATTAGCTGTATGTGTACTTTATCCTTATACAAGCATATTAAGACATCCTCTACCAAAGAAAGATGTTTATTCAATATAGACCAGTTTGAAAGATCCAGGGTGAAATTTAAGGCCGGAACAAGATGTTTTGGCTGACAGACTGCCTTAAAGAGATGGGGTCTTTCTGAAAATGACACTTGCACTTTATGCCTTGATGGTAAAGAAGATCTGCAACATTTTCTATTCACATGTCCTATTTATAACGATTTAAGAGTTAAGTGTTTCTATGATCTGGAGTCAAACCTTCTCAACTCCAAGAATCAACAAGCTTGGATGCAGTTCAGTGCCTCTTCTTTATTCTTCAAAACATGTCTGTTTATGAGTTTACCATGTCTGCTTCCTGCTGATGCTATCGAGATTTTTGACAGAGCATGTAAACGACATTTGTCTGCGGCATGATGTCTGCGCAGAAATCTGCGAGATCCATCAGGTTATGTACATGGCCACAATTGTATATAGTTTTTAGATGATTCTATGTGTATTTTATCTATGATCTTTGTATATATGTCATATGTGCATTTGGACGCACCGTGAAGTGCCCCGGTTCACGGTGCCCCCGATGTAAAGGGGTAGTTTTCCCAAATAAATTATTATTATTATAATCCCCATCATTTACTTGGCAGTCAATAGGATGTACACTGTATCTTTTAATGACAAGTGCCCGAATTGAGAAAATCGTTAAAAATAACGGATCGACAGTAACGCCACCTAGCATAAAAGTGTCTGACTTTTCCACAAAATGTATTTCCGCTAAGTTGCATCATAAGCTGATGACAAAAAAGTCAAAAATGGCAAGCAAACACACACACACACACACACACACACACACACACACACACACACACACAACCACACACACGCGCGCGCACGCACGCAGACACAGACACACACAAAATCACGAGAAAAAGGAAAAGATCAGAGGGCACCTGGTGAACAAATTATAGTTTTGTTTTAGAAGATTTTCAAGATTCGATAGCGTAACCACTTGTACAAAACATGGTAGAGACCCACCAACGGTAGAAACCCCACCTCTCTGAAGGTGGATATGGTGAACAGTTTTGGAGAGGACGTCAAAAATGTGAATTGTAGATTGACGGTCGACGGAGGACTGGCTAACGACGGACGAATGACCAGGCTACCTTGACTGACAAGTCATCTGAACTAAAATCCACAGCGTTACATGTTGAACAACTTTAGGTCCCTTTGGACTCATAGACGTTTCTATGCAACTTCGAAATAATTAGAAAAGCATTTATGAATAAGTCTTGAAAAAAAAGGCAATTAAAATTTTTAATATCATTGGACCGAGACTTGGGAAATCATGGCAGAAACGTATCAAAGCTATGTTCCTACCACTTTTGAAGAGAATCCTGTCCACATTTTTAAAGAAATATAAAATGCAAACGTTTGTCGGACAAACGAAAACATGTCGTACTATCCTGTAAATAAGTCCGACTCACTAACAACTCACATGGCTTAATTTAAATATCTCCTGTCGCAAAAGAACAGAGAAGGAAAAAACTTCCTCCATTCCCATACCTAATAGTCATATCGTATGGCCAAGAGGGAAAATTGGTTAGGAACACTAATCGTCTTAACTAGCAAAAATGCACCCACACTCAGCCTTCTCATCGAACTCCATGCAATACGAATCATTGACGTTCTCAACAAAACTGTGCTGATAAGAGTAGATTATGGTTATTTACCAAAAAGGAGCTGCATTTCTGCGGGGGAAAGTCAGATTGTCGCCTGCGCCATAGTAACAAAAGTCGCAGGATACTTTTCGTGCTCAAACGTTTGAATGGATACAGAATGCGGGGGACATCGTACATTTTGTTAATACAAAACGTTGAATCGGCAATTTTGCGTTGAGGCTGTAGGCTGACTGACTTTAGGCCAGAAAACCTCGTTGGTATAATAATGCATATAGGGTATTCTGAGTCTCTACATATGGCCATATTTTGCTGGACATATATACATGAATAGAAGTACCAAAGGAAAAACAAGTACAAAGTACAACTTTTCCTTTGTAGGTACAAAATGAATTAAACATTTTGTACCGTTGGCTTCCTGAAACATGTTGATTATTTTTTAAACATGCCATTATGCATTTACGAAGTTCTGTATGCCTCATTTCGGTAGAGATGATGATGATGATGATGATGATGATGATGATGATGATGATGGTGGTGGTGGTGGTGGGGAGGAGGAGGAGGAGGAGGAGGAGGAGGAGGAGGAGGAGGAGGAGGAGGAGGAGGAGCGAAGGAGGAGGATCATTCACCTTGGCGGCAGTGTACTGTTCCTATTGTACATGTATTAATCGATTTGAAGGCCTGAATACGACAGAAGTTAACATGTATCCTGGCCGAGTTTATATAAAAGAGCATCAAGTGTGACTATCTTTTTTTGAACTTTCAGTTCATTTGCTCCGAAATTAAAACATTCATATCTAGATAGACAGAAAGACACTGTACATTGTGTACTTCATCTCTTTGTTAAATTTCATATTTGCATTAATTTATGAAAAATTGGACAATCTTGCTTGTAGTACATGTGGCCATAATGAGCGGCTTTTGTCGTGGCATTCTGAACGGAAAGTACACACAGCTAGCCACAGAAAGCCATCGATGAGCGCTTTGAATACGATCAGTTGAAGCAGGAAAAGATTTGCTTATGAGCAGGTATGTATCAGCAGATCTAATCGATCGTCTGCAAACAGTGGCCACATGGCGCCATACCGTAACTATTCAGCAACACATGGATGTTAAATAGTAGTTAAAGTTGACTTCATTGCGTTAACGCTTTTCTACCCAACACGAAGCTTGCCTACAAGAGTTGCTTATCTATAGCTCAAGCCTCACTAAATACATCCATCCATTCACCCATGCATGCATACATACAAAAATACATATATGCATACATGCATGCATACATACATACATACATACATACATACATACATACATACATACATACATACATACATAAGCTACTGTGGCTTGTTTCCTGCTTGAAGGTACTTTTGCTAGTCATGCATAACGGTACACTGTGATCCTCCATAAAGGTAGTCAATATACATCCCTGCATGAAGCTGCTTCGGCTAGGCCTATGTATAAAGAAACTCCAGCAAGACAGCGGAGCTAGGCCCTTGCATCAAGCGAGTCCGGTTGGTCCCGTGCATGAAGCTAGTCTAGCTATGTCCCTGCATGAAACCTGTGGAGCTAGGTCCGCTTATTGAGCTATTCCGGTCAGGCCCCACTTCTGGCAGCCCAATGGCTCTCATTGGTTAGAATACCTTTCAAAGGCTTCGATTATTTCGCCCTTTTGATTTTGATCACCTTTTCCGGGGGGGGGGGGGTAAGGGTGGGTGAGGCAGGAGTAACATGTAGAGAGGAAAAAAAAAAGAAAGACAAATAAATTATATAAAATGAAATATGTTTAAATTTAGGAAGCAACGATAAAGCTGGCCAAAGGCGGTGATGTGTACAATGCGATATGATGGATACATGGACTCTGCAACTTAGAATACAAGAACTGTGCCAGACCATCATACTTACGAAAATTGATTCATGTACACAGATTGGAATAATCACATTCAAATAAAATGATGCTTTTTCAGTCTTGTGTGCATTGTTAGTCGATCAGTGCTGTGTTGTAATAGCGCAAAGAATTGTCGATTGAAAATAGCAACGGAAACATTCAAGAATGTGGCATCGTGGAAACACGTGATTCGACACATGTTCCACAATGATAGAAAAAAAAAGACCACAAAGATACTTGGAATGTTGACACTTTCACGAGCAAACCGGTCGACTACATCTTGTATTTTTAAATGATGTACCCTCTTTCTGTTTCAGTTTGATATTGTAGTTTCACTAAACATTTTGAATAGAACTATCAAAGGAAACCTGTCAGAAAAAAAAAAAAAAACTCTGGGTCAAAACAGACCACGGCGCGCCCTGGACAACTGTTGCTTCTGAATTTCTCACATGGCGCCATTGGTTAAAAAACTGATAGTCTTATTGCATATTACTGTGTATATTATTTGAACGTGCCTTTGCTTTTCTCCGTTGAATGGGAACGCATTACACGGCACCAAAATGAAGCCCACCTATAATTGAGAAAAAAAATCGCAGCAAGCTGAACCTTTTGGAGAGAGTTGATTTAAGATGCTTTTGTTGCACCACTGACTCTCTTTTGGTGTAACTGTGATTGTTTAATTCTCAAATTATGCATTCCAAATTTCTTTTCATTTGATTTTGCAGAAAATTCTCCTCCTCCTCCTCCTGTTTCTGCATAGCCTTCCTGCCCGTGGATCTGAGGCGCATCCGGCAAGATGTTTATAACTTTTAGTAACTGGATAGTCCTCTTCGCAGTTTGTGAGCTGTGTCAAGCGGAGCAGTCTTCTGGACTTCATGAACATCGATGTTGCCTGCGATGCGGTTGATGTGTTGGCCTTGTCTCATATTATTCTGTCTTGTAATAAGGACATCTGTTACTGCATTGATTATTGAATTAGGGAAAATAATTATTTGATATGTATTTGTACGTTGATAACTTTGGTTTCTCACACGCGCACGCACACACACACAGACACACACACACACACACACGCACGCACATATATATATATATATATATATATATATATATATATATATATATATATATATATATGTAATTGTGTACCACTCCATGTTTTGGACAACCCCCGATTAGTCATCTCAATGTACTTAGAGCGATCTAGTTTAACTAAATATGTTTTTACTGTACTATTTGTCCAGTCCCTTCTCACTAACCACCCCAGTGCTTCAATGACCGCTGGTATTGTTTCGGTTTTCATTCGCCACTTTCCGTTGACTTTGATTTCCAAAGCTGTAAAGTCTGCACTTGAAGAGCTTTTTGTGACTTTAACCGAGGTGATGGTACGGAACTGTCAATGGGCATGCATTTCTTCTCCTTCCAATCCGTGATTACAATGTCAGGCCTGCTTTCTTTCTCTCTCTTTCCGTGTGGATGGCCATGTCCTTTCATTTTTGTCTCTGTTTCAGGTTAACAGTTATGTGTTCAGTACTGTTTCATATCTTCCAATGCATGTATGCTCCTGCCTTGTGTCGCTGGATATATTTAGTCTGTGCCAGCTCCATACAGCCTGAAACGAGGTGGACAGCTTTCCCCTCATACTTTTCGTAGATCCTCCAGATGATATGGTGACGATAGGATCATACTTTAAGCAAAGCCTCCTAATGATATGGTCACGATAGGATCATACTTTAAGCAAAGCCTCCTAATTATATGGTGACGATAGGATCATACTTTAAGCAAAGCCTCCTAATGATATGATGACGATAGGATCATACTTTAAGCAAAGCCTCCTAATAATATGGTGACGATAGGATCTGATTGCAAGGCTCAAGGGTGGTTACAATTAGCCCCTCTGTTTCTTCTTTTAGTTCCATATTACTAAGGCATTGATGTGTCTTTTCCTGGTCTTCATCTGCCACTTTAGCTTCTATTATTATTATTATTATTATTATTATTATTATTATTATTATTATTATTATTATTATTATTATTATTATTATTATTATTATTGTTATTATTATTATCATTACTACTACTACTACTACTACTACTACTACTACTACTACTACTGGACGCGCTGTGGGCGCGCTCCGAGTGTAGGCACTTAGCTGTTGACTTTAACAACATACCTTTTTGCGAAAGGATTCCTTCAGGTAATGTTGCATGGAGATCAGAAGGTTATATTCATTTCTCTTGTCTAGTTTGCACGACACTTGTTTTTACTTGTCTCGTTTGCGCTGCGCTTGTTTCTTCTTGTCTAATTTGCGCGATATTAGTTCCTTCGTGCCTAGTTTGCATGACACTTGTTCCTTCTGGTCTTATGCATGACATTTGTTCCTTCTGGTCTTATGTATGACACTTGTTCACTCTGGTCTTATGCATGACACTCGTTCCTTTAGGGTCTTATGCATGACACTAGTTCCTTCTTGTCTAGTTTGCGTGACATTTGTTCCTTCTGGTCTGGTACTTCCTTCTTGTCCAGTTTGTGCGCAACTTGAACTTATTGTCATTTAGCGCGGTGCCATTACTTGTTCTTTTTGTCAGTTTAAGCGGTGCTTAAACTTCTTGTCTGGTGTTATTTTTGCATATTGTTGACAGATTTTTTTTTTATTTTTCGTATTGTGCCGCCAAAGCGACAGAGCAGGCAGAGGACCTATGGATTACAAGATGTAATTGTTCAGGATGCTATATACTGAAAACAGCTTAATAACTCTTGGTGCAGGTTGCACACGTTTCTTCTCATTTATTTTGTTGATTTTTTAGATTTGTATGATGATAATACTGCAATATCACACGAACAAAAACTGTAAAAAGCTATAATCCATACCGATTTACGCTATTTATTTCCGCTATTACATTCGTCGTAGGCGTGAGTTTACACTCAGGTTCAATGATTTTTTTTCATAATATTTTATTCTTTTTTAAAGCAATTGGTGATTAGACAATGCCACATTAGACCCTATTATTGGCATTCATCGTTTACCTACGAAGCCATTGGGGAACAGACAATGTCTCGTCAGGCCTATCTGTTAGTATCCATCATTTACCTACTAACATCTTGATCCAGAGAATGTATTCAAGGCAGCTCGTAAATAAATTTTATTGTTGACGTTTCAGTATGAGCAGCATATTTAGATAACCTATTTAGCAAGCAATAGTAACACATGCAAGCGTGTAAGAGGGGATCCATCAGTAATCGATAGGTGCATCACATTCTATTTTACATAGGTATGTTGACAGTATAGCAATCAGGTCGTGTGAACTGCATGATTTCTTGGAAATTCACAGGCCATTCATAAATCAACGAGACAGGGTAGTTTTTTGTTCTTAAATTCATGAATGAGTTACTTGATTTAAACATATTTTATTCAACTGAAGTACATTGCGCTTGTTACAAACATAAATTTAACGATAGGGAAAGAGGGCTCAGCCCTATACTAAATTGCCTGCAAAGCAGACCAAGTTCCGTGTTACTACACAGCGGAGTAGACAAAATACGCAGCTTGGGTCTGCTTTGGATGCAATATACTAACCCCTATCATGAGAAAAGACAAGTATGGACAGGACAGCATGAGACGTACGTGAAGTCGGGAACACGCAGCAGATGACTACACCCAGACAAGGCAGACAGCGGGGATGTACCAGTAATATGTTTCAACCCATATAACATATACAAGTGACTGCTGTGAAGCTTAAATGACAAATTATACATATACATCGGTCCTTATGTGTTACTTGAAGAGCTTAATGATTCTCCTTTTTGGTGCAAGGTGGAACTTTTATTTTTTTATTTTTTATTTTTCTTTGCATATGCTGATGTTCGGACATCACTTACGACGACAATACCTGTTGTTCAGACCTAGATTATTACATGTGCTCGTATGCTTGTAAACGGAGAAATTATTTTGGTATAAAGAAGTCTAAATGCATTAAAGGTGGGGACATCCCTTGGGAACGTACGGAGGCCAATATAAATCGATTGTGTAGAAAAAAAATTACCAGCAGCTAATTTATGGCTACAGTAATCTGGGTCTTTATTATTCTGGTCTTAGAACACAATCAAAACTACACCTGCATTTTTCGGTTTGTGTTCGTGTACTGACACATGACACCGAATGTGTGAATGGAAGAAAAATGCGAACAATATTAACCCTTAAAGTGCTAATCACTGTTAAAGCTGCTTTCTCGTTACAGTTAAACAAATAATGGTTAACAGATTCAAATTCCCCATGAAGATACCTTTCATTCAAATACCAGCAAGCCTAGTTTAAAGCAAAAAGTAGTGTTAGTCAACAGCTTTCCTCGGGACACTTTGTGCGCAATGCGCGTAAAGTGTCCCGAGGAAAGCTGTTGACTCAATCATAAATTAGCACTTGAAGGGTTAAAGTATACGTCAGTTAAACATCTTAGGGGTTTAAGGGAAAGATGGCGTCATGTTACCTTACTCCTTACTGCCCGTGTGCACTCTGCAGGCGATATGATAAAACAAAAACACTCTTTCCTTATATTAGAAAAGCTTCAAGGTGGAGGCCCCCGGCGCAGAATCTTAATATCACAGCCATCTAAGTATATTGTCAGCGCCATACGCTCTACTGGAATTTTGGTATCATGACAAGTTGACTATAGGCTTTCTCCTGTTACATATGGTTCATTTAAATCCTGTCTAGGGAACAGTTACAGGTACAGTGTGGGTTCTGATAGTTTTGTCGACCTCCCCTCAACAACTGATATTTTCAGATAATTATTTAAAACCCCTGTACTAGACCACACATTAAGTTCAGTTTTAACCCATTCATTCTGATTCGTTCATTTGTGTTATGGTTATTTCATCATTGTTCTTATATTGTCCTGCTTTTGTGTTAAACTTGTCGTGTCACTGTGCAATGATGTTTCAATTTTGTAAGGTTTTCGTTGGTTTGATCACATGAGTAATTTTTTTAAGTACAATTTTATTGCGTCAAGTTTTAATTTACGTTGTCTTTCATTTGGTTTGCCCTGCACTTTGTCGATTGTATGTGTGTATTACTTCATCTGGAAGAATTTGATTTCATCTTTTGCTGGGGAGTTTAATAAATCGTCATCATCATCGTCGTCGTCGTCACCGTCGTTATCAGCATGATCATCTTTAAATGTCAGTTCTTCGAGTGGTCAAGAGTACACAAGAACACCAGGGCGGATCAAGACACTTCAGAAAGTGGGGATGCCAGAACCCTAGATGGAATTAGAAGATATATGGCCGTTACTCCATAGGCCGAAACTTGTCCAGGTCGCTCTCCTCGTTTGTCTGTACGGTAAGCAGATCACTGTTGGGGTCATTGGGATCACTCCGCACTTACACAAGGATTCTCCTATCCACGGTGTATCTGTCGACAATATGGTTACTTTTCTTTAACTGGCGTGGAAGAAAAGCGACTTGTCCCTGTAGTTTGTTAGATCCTCATTAGCGAAAACATTAGTCAGTTCGAGTTTAATATTTGGCTCGCCACACTCTAGCAAGATAATTGCTGAATTGAAACAAGAAAATGTTGTGACATTGGGTACAATTTCTGCGAAAGCATTGATGATTAATAACTCGTATAAACTGATGTCTGTCAAGCGATGGCTTTTTCCCTGTCCTGGTTTAAACACAGAGACAAATCCTAATACCGCGGAGAGCCATTCAGTTGCATCACCATAACATATTGCTGTTCACACTCTACGGAAATAAGTAAATAAGACAAAGCGTAACCAGACAGTTCACAAAGTTAACGCTATTTTATCATTCAATAACCGTATTCAGAATAGAAATAGGCCTAGACACCATTTCTTTATGAACAAATTATGTTTACATTAATTGGTTAAAACAAATTATTTATAAAACACGTACGTACATATTTCTTGAGAAAAAAAAAAGAATAACTCTGGGTAAAACTTTTGCTTGTCCTGCATTCTTTTCGATATTAGAAATAAATAATAAACACAAGAAAATGCATTTGTCCAGGTTTGCACTGTGACTCGTTCGGGTCAGTTCACAGCCTGGTGCAGCAGACAAGTTTGCTACAAACGCGGTCTTTGTCTTTGAATAGGATGCATAGATCATCCTGACTATAAATCATAAAGAGAAAGGACAAAGTCGTCATTTAAAGCACCTGCGCGTCTCACCATTATTTGAAACACTTAATGTTTCAGGTGAGCCAGTTCTGCCATCCCACTCAGCCGCTCGTCAGCCAAACCAGTGGGCTATGAAAAGTTAACCGTCCTACGGTAACATTTGCATTCATCCTTTGTCTCTGATGAATTTAAAGTGAAATTGCAGATAATTTTAAGCTATTTTTCACCTGTCGATTTCTGCAGATGATTAGAATGTATTTGTCTCTGGTTATTAAATGCAGCTGAGCATGACCAAGTTTGTAGTAGGCAACTTTAAGAGAGCCACGTGCACATTCAGCATTCACGCAGGTGCAGAAAAACCGAGCATGCGCATCAGATGAATTCTCATCTTCGCTTGTCAGCATGTCGAGAGTGTTTAATAGTGTTGTCGTACCGTCTTTGTCTTGAGTAACAGAGGTGAAATAAATTCATTTGATGTAATTTGTCATGAAAATGCATTTAATTTCCAATATGCAAAGTCAGGACAAAACCACTCTGTATTACTAATATGTGGAAGTGGACAAACAATATAATATTTTGTACCATTTGGTGTCGTAGAAAAACATGTGCACTGGGCCGCGTTACGTGCTCCGCCATTAAATCTCAACAAATCGCTATCTGCGTGTCAGTACCCTCTAAGTCACAACACACAGGTAACCTTTTGTATGCTTTTCAGCACCGGAAAGGGCAGGGGCATTTTAACGGCATATAACAGTGAAGTGGACAACAGTCAAAGAACATGTTTTTTTGAAAGAAAACAAATACCTGCACATAATTTGACAAAATATGAATTGTTAAGGTAGATCTCTGAATTTTACAATGAAAAAGTACTGCTTAGGACTTATGGTCTTTTATGCCTACCTATAATGATTAGATTTATGCTATCCAAATATTATCGATAGTAATTTGAAGTGTTGGTAATTTAAAAGTGAAACTTTTTGCAACTTGTTTTTGTTTTGTTTTATTAGGAATGTGGCGATACTGAATCGGTGATGTATCTAAGAGCAGAAAGACACCTCTCAAACGTTTTACATTTTTCTGGCAAATCGAATACTGTTTCAAAATAATACCGTGTATCATTTTCAACAAACATTTAACAGAAATATTTTAGTGAACATGTACAGTAAAATAATAGTCTCACTTTGCACTTGTAAGGGCTATAAATGTTCACCATTTTGTATTTACACGCGGAGACGAATTTGAATTAACCAGAGGCTACTTTTTCCATCCTTATTAAAGAATTACAAGTATATTAACAACAGCATTTTTAGACATTCAATATACTTCAAGTCGTCCATTCTGTAAGTAGGAAAACTTACTTCAAAACCATATTTCAGTGAAAATTTATGTTTTCAGGAGATTCAGTGCACTTTAAAACATCTATTTTGTAATTATGGCAAACAAGGAGGGCTAGGTCAATTCTAATTTTGTCGTCCAAAAAGGTAGGCTTTTAATGAAAGGATTTGCAAACCAGTAAACTCTTCTGTATAATTTTTATTAAAAATACTCCGTATAAACAAGCAAGTCCCCCACCCCCCCTCAAGATTTGAGCAGACGACATTTGACATCCGGGCTCTTGTTAGATTTGAGTCAGTTCATCATTTACAAGAAGACATTTTCATCGAAAAGTGGTTCATTATGTGCTTGAGTGCAGGTGACAACATTGCATGCTTTTAGCCACATAAAAAATGGTATTATATCCGAGTATCTTATCAACCATTACAAACAGGCACTTAAGCAAATTGAAAGAGATTTAAATTACAATTAAATAGCGCCAGACTGCTTTTGAGGGAGATGTCTGAGGCGAACCATGAAGTAGGTTTGGTCGATAGTAAGGCATTCATGTGTCAAGTGATGAAGCTGGATGAATTCAATATAGTAATTACCTTTCCTCAGTATCTCGGCCGATAAGAGTTTCTGTCATATTAATTGATTTTGTAATGAAGGGGTCGGCCGTGGGCGGTCCGGAGCACGTTTTGGACAGGGTTTTGGATTTATGTTTAACAATTATATTAAATACAATATCAAGATTGTTCGAGTGTCCATGTAACATGAATATATAACCCTTCACCCCACAGAGGCGGTGAGATGTGATTGTGGTCTGCGTTCATCTTAGAATTCACTTAACGTAGAGTCAATTCTGAATCCTATCAGCAAAGCAGCATAAAGAAAAAGTCAGAAGGCTACTGCTCCGGGAAATAGTTTTCTTTGGTGTACTGTGAATGCTAAATGCACTTGGATTTGAAAGAAAAAATATCCTATCTGAAAATTTAACGGTTAAGGAGTACAGATGCATCATGTTTATATTAAACATCTTGTATCGGGCTCTTGAATCATAACATTATGTGAATTTTGCTGCCCAAGATGTTATAATTTTTTTACAACCAGGGAATGGGTGAATATCTAAAGTAAAGGACGTAACGGAAAAATATGGTCCTCATAGTCACGAACTACAGGCTACTTACAACCGGCTACGCAACCTTTACCAAGAACATCTTCACCAAGCTGAAGAACACAATAATAAACTAGGAAAAATGATTTGCTGCATAGCAAATCAGTGTGTGTGTGTGTCTTCAAAGCATATTGGTATGGCAATGTACAACTACTCCATAACACAGGAGTAGGAGTTGGAATGGCATCTCTATATATTATAGCTTTGAAGTTATTCAAGATTTAAAATTTCTAATGGTGCTACTTAGCATAATTTAAACTGCTACAACTTTTATTTTTAATTCAGTAGTAGGTGCGCAATGGTCAGCAATCCCCTAGTAGATGTTGGAATGACATCTCTATCTGTTATAGTCTTGAAGATATTAAAGTTTGAAAATTTCGAATACTGCTAATGAGCATAATTTAAATGTCTACAACTTTTGTTTTAAATTCATTACATGCCCAATGGTCAATAAACCCCTAGTAAGAGTTAAAATGAAATCTCTATCTATAATAGTTTTGAAGATATTCAAATTTTAAAATTTCAAATGCTGCTAATTAGCATAATTTAAATTGCTACTTTTGTTTTAAATTCATTAGATGCGCAATGGTCAATACCTCCCTAGTACAAGTTGGAATGACATCTCCATCTATTATACTTTTGAAGATATTCAAGATTTAAAGTTTCAAATGCCCCTGATTTGCACACTTTTAAACATCTTCATTTCCCTGTATAAAAAGATCCAACTCTTTGTAGGGGGGTACAATCATGCCAAGTTTGGAGTTTCTATGTATAATAGTGTCCGAGAAAAGTGTCGGACAAATTTGATGGTAAAGACGAAAGAAGAAAGAAAGAATTTTAGGAAAAACAGAAAAGTGTGTGTTGACACACACACTTAAATTATGTAATTACCTTAAAAAATCTGAAAGAAAAAACAAAACATGGTGGAAAACAGTTAAATACATTCTGAATAGAAGCTACATTCAGACAATATCTTCATTACTGAGTGATGGCAAACATGTAACAGATAATGCATGTAAAGCTAAAATCTTAGTTCTCTTTTCTTACGCCAAAGCAACCTTGACACATCTTCGGTTCTAAATCCTACACGACTTGGCCACCCGACAAATACTCACGGAAATCTTAACATCTGTGAAGATGAGGTTTTGGATACTCTTAAATACATGTACACATGCAAAGCAACTGGGCCGGAGGGTGTCAGTACTAGACTCTTGAAAGAAGCTACTCCAGTTATCTACAAATCTGTTACTAAATTATTTAATATGTGTCTGAATCAGAAACAATTTCCGACCACTTGGCAAGAAGTCCATTTTACACCGCTGCATAAAACATGTAAAATGGGCGAGGAGAACTTTTGCAATAACTATCACACTATATCTCTTTTAAATTGCACAGGAAAATATTAGGAGAAGTAGTATTTAAGCATGTTTTCAACTTTTTCTGAGACAACATGGTTATCTCTACAAACTAATCCGGATTCATACCTCGCGACTCAACAGTTAACCAGCTACATTCTCTTTATCATGAATTGTGCTTCGCTGTTGACCAACAAAAAGAAGTCAGAATTGTTGTTCTTGATATAAGTAAAGCCTTTAACAAAGTCTGATACAGACATTTTAAACATAATCTGGAAAAATGGCATTGTCGATAATCTTTTGATATGGTTTGAAAATTATCTTTATGATCGAAAGCAGCGAGTAGTTGTCAATGGTCAATCTTCCAGTTTGGGAACTATTAAAGCCCGAATGCAGCATGGATCAGTTTTCGGCCCATTACTCTTTGTAATCTATATCAACGAAATAGTTAACGTTGCAAATTCAAATTTAAATTGTTTGCTCACGATAAGTCACTTTATATCACTGTTGATGACCGAGTTCATACTGCCACTGTCATGAATGGCGATGTTTATTTCTTAGACAAATTGTCCAAGGAATGAATCATCTCTTTGTCACCATGCATGTCTCACTTGAGATGACCCCCCGGGGACCATTTACCTCTCATTTTTCAGAAACATGAAATGGATAATATATCTGAACATAAACATTTAGGCCTCACTTTTAAATCTGATTTAAAATGGAATGAACATATAAAACAAATTACAACTAAAGCTTCCAAATATTATGAAAGGTTTATAATACTATCTTGATCTGTAACATTAGAAGTGATCTATACTTAAACCGGCCTATTTTAGAATAAGGTAGTGTGGTCTCGAACGGCTGTTTTCAGGATGACTCAAACTCCTAGAGGACTTGCAATTGACCTTATTGTGACGCAGAGAGAAAGAGAACCACTCCAAATGAAAAACTGTATAAGGAAACTGGTTGGGAAATACTATCTAGACCGTTCAAATCTTATTATGATGTATAAAAATAGTCCATAATCTTGCTCCAAACTACATGAATACTGTCTTACCTAATTTTCCAGTCGACGAGAACCCTCGGATTTATTTCAGAACACGTCAAAATTTGCCCGATTTAGGCCTACCTGCTTTTGATATCAAAACTGTCTTAAATGAGAACTCTTTTTTCCCTTGGCAACCAAGTTTTGGACTCTCCTGAGGCTAGGAATTCGAAATCAGCCAGAAATCAAACGAAAAATAACAAACCCTTTGACATGTCCCGTGAAGTATCCAGAACTTTAAATGTCGGTAAAAGATATTTGCCTCTAATTCATTCCCGATTGCGTATAGGCCGCAGTCAATTAAATGAACGTTTATTCAAAATTGGTGTTAAAGATTCAGCAGCTTAATTGTGTTGAGCCGTTGAAACTGTTTGACATTATTTTCTCATTTGTCTTTGGTGCACTACTGCTCAAGACATCCTTCATACCACTATCAAGTCTGTGGTACCCTTTCGTTTAAGTACTATTTTATTGGGTAGCAGCGACTGTGTGATCTTGATAACAACTTTATCATATTTTTAACAGTACAGGAATACATAGAAAAACCAAGCCATTTAACATTGTTATTCGTATTGTTTATTTTGACCTTCTTTATGAGCCCTTCTATCTGTGTTGGGGTACTGTGGAGTCAATCTTCTTTTTGTTCAGCCTGGGCTGTGCCGCCTCTCGGGTTCAAGCATGCTGGTCTCGATAGGCGGCGGGGCTCTACAGTCCTGTAACGTCCGTCTTGTGCTTCCGTATTCTTCCAATGAGAGGGGTTAATATAGGACGTAGCCCTTCTTCCTAATGGTCATTCTTTTTAAATATAAATATGTTTAAACCAATGGCTGAATAGGTAGAAAGAAGATTGTATATAATGACTGATAATCCCCCAAGACACAGTTGAAGCAATGGTTAAAAACATATTACCTGAGGAATGACATAGTTTAATGATAAGTAGTTTAAGATCTTATATGGACGTCGTTGTTATATGATAATTAAAGAATCTTACGTGTAATCTAGATGTCTGATCAAGGGTATGCTCGTAATGCTCAATATTGATCGCGGACGGAGCAGTCCATGGAAGTCGTTTACTTTACGCTTCTTTATGAATCTTTCCCTAGACATAAATAAGATAATTTCCCATTTCAGCTAGGCGACCGGTGCCAAAGGTTGCAGGTTCGAGTCACGCTCGTTCCGAACATGAAATATAATGAAATCTTTTTCGATTTAAAAACAAATCCCCCTGATGACTATTTCTATCTTAAATAGTCAGACATTTCTTCAGATAAAAGGTTACCATGTCAAGCTGGCTTACGATTGCCATCAATTCAATTGTTTATTGTTTTCTTCGGTCCATTGTTTTAAAGTACCAAATAAACAATCATAGAATTGTTAATGCCTCATTGGTGGGTTCCCGTTTCAGTTCTAATGTCTCATTAGACACCGTTCCTATTTTAATTCATAGAAATATGGTCATGATGACATGCAGTGTTGTGAAGACACCGCATTTATAACTATATTTTTCAATATTAGGAAATTACTCTGAGTATCTAACCAGGAAATCTGATTTGAAAAGCTGTTATCAACTGTTGGTTGAATAAAAAGGTCATAAAGTACATCAACTGATCCATGTCCTTTGCGGGTGCGGAACTTTAACCCTTTATCACATGGGATAAGACTGAAGCAACCGGGACGAAAGTGTCTACCATGGACTCACCATTTGGACCATTGTCAGTGTGTGGGGATTTACCAATTTAGCCAGGAGCAAGTACTACCGGCTAGAGAAATACGGAATTGAATGACTTTGAATTTTTCCAAACATCCTAGTAAACGGATTGAAACGACTAAACATTCCTTTTTAGGCTTGTGACAAGAAAACACACACTGACGACAAAGTCTATGTTTGAATCTTCCTGTGTCTAATCCCATGTATTTTCATATGACCTGGGCAGTAGTCTACTAACCCTTTATTATTTCTGATGTGTATTGTGTTAGTGGTGAGATGCATTGTTTAAGTTTCAATGAAAGCCATGAGTCCAGAATTTATTATAATACTATGCCTCTTGGTGTTTTTACTGAACTGAAAATAAAATTTGAAAAAAAAAGTTCGACAAACACTTTGACACTGTGCTGCCCCCCTGTCTGATTCCTTCGTTTGACAAGGAAGACATGTCCTTTTCTCATGTTGCCGTGCAGGTCTAAATGATGACAAAACTGCCATTTCTTACAGGCACTCAAAAGTTTCCTGGCATTTACGTTCAACTGGGATGACCCAGCACACTGCGGGTTCCAAGATTATTTTCATAAGCTACTCAATAGCTAATTACAATGCAACGCTCAATCACTGGTCACGAATAACATATGACCTGACCACTGGTCACGAAACAATAAAGTATCCAATCAATGATCGTTACACCTCTCAGCACACAATCACTGATCACGATGATGAAAAGTCTGTAACCAATTACTTGATAGGAAGCAAATCATCACCAATTACAGGTTTCGAAACAAAACAGCCCTGAATCATTGTCACGAAAAGACCGTATTTTAATGTCTGTCACGTAACAACTTATCAATTCAATCAATACCAACTTATTCAAGACTAAATCCACGGTGACGAAAAATGATGCACAACACAAACAAAAATGATATCGAAAACTATAGACTCTATCATGCACAACGGAAAAAATAGAGGAACTGGGAAACCCTCTGTTGACCCGCCTCCTAGTATCACACTCCCCAGTTAACCACTGCTACTATTCTTATGAATTAATGTTGTGTAAAATTTTGAAAAAGTACCTCTTGACATTTGAAATATCCTCAATGTGTGTGAGAAATTTGTTTAAGGGATATGCATATTATGATGCATGTTGTGGTTTGTAAGTAGTTCAGATTTATTTGCATAAAGAAACATATACTGACCTAGGAAATCAGACCCATCCAAGTCTTATGACGTTTCCTAGAACACAATTTTGTTTAAATTGCATCTACGTAAAAATATTGCAAGACATACCATGTTACTATAAGTAGATCACAACTGCTAAAATTTAGGTCACGAGCATTCATATGTATCAGGCATTGAACAATAGTATCGACTCATTTTCTTGATTTAAGGACACTTTGGAGGACTAAATAGCCTTCAGATTTAGCATTAACAATTTTAGGTGAAAAAAATAACTTTTTCTCGAGGCCATTAGAGATATTGGCCTTGACCATAAAGCATTAAAGTATAAATTTAAAAAATGCCATTTATGCTAATGAGCTTTTTGTATACCAAATGTGAGCGAATCCTGTTTTTCGTGAAATTAGGAGGTATCGTGGCAACAAGCCTTGACTGGTTAAAGGAGTATAAGAAGGATGGACGGACAACGCAAAACATAATAATACCTCACAGCCTAGAAGAGGGGAAAATAACATTACTCCGAGGTATCTATCGAACTCAATTTCGCCAAAATCAGGTGAAATCTTTTTAATTTGGAGTAAAAATATTTTGAGATGGGTAGATCCTCGCTAACAAGTATGGCATGACCTTCAACGTTTAGGGCCACAATGTAGAGAAATATATCATCATCCACAAGCTATTGAAAGAATAAAATTTTATTGCAATCCGTTGAAAGCTTTTAGAGTTACGATGATAGACGGGTTTTTAGGTAAGTAGGTCATAACCCGAGAGAAGGTCAAGGGCACCTTATAAGCTTTCAGGTGCCCACTTCATTGCGGGTTTATAACTTTCATTCAAAGACGCCTTTCAAGACCAGGCTGGCTTTGTCCTGGCGCCATGAAAACTTGAGGTATGCCAACCACCAAATAGACCACAGTTATAGACAAATAAATCACAGTGACTAAGAAATGTGATCAGATCATGTTTATCAGTATCACGAGGTACATGTGTGTCAAATTTTGTATACTGGTAAACAGGCTCTTTTTCAGATGCCAATTCAACATACAGAAGCCCAAATAAATAATAATGATAATAATAATAATAATAATAATAATAATAATAATAATAATAATAATAATAATAATAATAATAATAATAATAATAATAATAATAATAATAATAATAATAATAATAATAATGGTGATTATGTTGATGACAATAACAATAATAAAATTAAACTAGTAGCTGGGAGTTAAAGCATTTGCACCGCGGGGGAAAATGGCCAATAACCTGTGAAATGAAAACATTTGGGTCCCAAATTCATATCAGTGGACGACATGCCTAAGGTTGATTAGGGCAGACATTTTAAAACGGATGTATCGAGCTTTTAATTTTGTAAAGGAGAGTTGGATGACATAATGGAATTGTACGGCTGTACTTGGTCAGTAAGTTACCGGTGATGCTCGATAGAGGCAAGCAGGCTTAGTTTCATATTAGTTCTTCTTATGTGGTCAGTGTGGCAGATATAAGAATTTACGACGACTGCAATAGAGTCATGTATGTATGTATGTATGTATATATACACACAGACACACACACACAGACACACAAACACAGACACACAAACACACACACACATATATATATATATACATATATATATATATATACATATATATATATATATATATATATATATATATATATATATTATGTGTCTCTTCTCTGCCCATATCTTATTCCATATAACGCATATCACTGGACAATATACTTACGGTCTAACATCAGACAACTGATTAATTTGTCCGCAACCCTAATTAAATAACATAATAACACTGATTGAAGTTTATTTCCCATGCCTTAGGGTTCCACAGAGAATTGGTTAATCTTGGGAGTAGAGAGAAACCTTTTAAACCAATCTTGACCCTCCGTTGTCCATGAATACATGATAAGCTGTACGAGATAGCAAACGCAGCTTTCCTGCGGCTGAACACAAGGTCCTTTTATTTCATTTGTCAGTGGTTTGTATGTGGCTTATTATGGATGCCTCACTCCAAGTCTTTATCCACCTTTATCGTTTATTGGCTAAGACCCTAACAGCGTGGATTCTTACAGAGGTGTACACTCCAGGAGTGACTATCGAACATTTTGACAGCCAAAACTGAAATTCCATTACATAAATGCGACGGGACGCGGCCACATTGTGACGACAGAATACATAATATCTTGCACGCGGCTCGTTATGCAATTCTGTGCTGTGCCAAAAACCCTTTTCCGCGAAAACCAAGCCACAGCACACTGAGACAATTTATTTCTCGATCAAGTTTAACCACAAAAATAAGATTTTAAAGTTAAGATGTCATGTTTGTATGTATCTATGCATGTGTGTATTTATGTATTTACCTATCCGAACCACATATTCAATTTGTTTACACATATTGATGAAAAGTTTATGGGTTGATCAACAACATGTCACAGCGGGTATGCTTTGTGTCAAAATGTGATTTGAATTACGAATACATGCTCGATGTTTATACAAGATCTGCAGTTATCTGCAATACTTTCAATACTTACAATAGTAATAGGTCTGTGGGTAATATTTCTGTAATGTTGTGCAATTTGCAGTTCTTCGATCCAAAAGTAACAGAGAATGCATTTTGCAATTAGGGATGACACAAGATGTAATATCAAGGAGATGTAAATGATTTTCTGCGATTTAATTTTCGTCGCAGAGAAAGTCTTTAACGGTTACGAGTATACATTAAATGGAAAAGTTATGCGGACCCAATTAGAGAAATTCTTAACGCTGCTACTTCAATAATTATATAGTTATGGAGTAAGAATAGATCATACAGTGCAAAATAGCATCTGGATCGCTATTTTACGTAAGAATATTTTAAATCGCTGTATTAATAGCCACGGACAAGTCTGGGATATTTGTTTAAGCCCATCTTTTCAGTCTGTGGTCTTTTTGTCATGCTGTCTTGAAGCTTTCTTAAGATTTATTGGGAGGGTTTTAGAATCAAAATGCAAATTACTTTTCTGGTAAAGGCTAACAGAGTTACCGTGGTGCCTGGTGGTAAAAATGTATGT
Source organism: Hermodice carunculata (assembly GCA_964020975.1). Taxonomy (NCBI): domain Eukaryota; kingdom Metazoa; phylum Annelida; class Polychaeta; order Eunicida; family Amphinomidae; genus Hermodice; species Hermodice carunculata. The sequence continues at coordinate 43,983,383 of OZ026625.1, forward strand.
TTTGTATCATCTTTCTTGTTGACACATATCAGAATCTGGGAGTGGATATCTGGAGTATATTTCTAGTGCAGGTAAATGTTTATAATCATACTTAAATATGCGCAGTTGACATGTACATGATTCTGAATATCCTTCATAATTTTAGTATCTTAAATGCCGCGAAGAATTAATATTTTCCGGTCACTACTCTCATAACACATCCGTTCTCTTTCAAGTGGTACACGTAAACGTGGTGAACGCTAACATAAAAAACGGTCACTGGCCGTGGGAACCTATAAATTACCTGAAAGTGCATATTTTATCTCTCAATTAAAAATCTTCAAATAGCACGAAGAAAGTTAGATTCAAATGGGCTTATAAAGTGTGGTTAACGGGTTCAGAAAGTTTTATTTATGGGCTAAAAAGACATGGTCAAAGGACTGAAACTGATACATAATTTGACCTATGGCCACTGTTATTTCAAATTCAAAACGGGACTGCTAGATCAAATGTTTAGAACCATTACATTGTGTTGAGTCGTTCGTTGATAGACACTCACGGGGAGGTCGCTTCAGAAAAATGATCGTCTTTTAATATAATAAATTGCGCCAGCAGAATTGATAAAAAATAACCACCAACAAACAAACAAACAAACAAACAAACAAACAAACAAACAAACAAACTACAACAACAACAGCAACTCATTTCATATCGGAACTTCTGATTTTTTTGGAGGGGTGGGGGTGGAAGGGGGGCTGAATTTGTAACCCTAACAAACCATTAAGCATAATCTATCAAATAGAATTCTAAGAAAGCCTACATTATATGATTAAGGACATTAAATTTTAATACACTTGGAAAACGCCCTTTGTGCAAAATGCGCAGACTTTTAGCATTTCATTATGATGCAATATTATATTACAAATTGCTCAGCGTAAGAACATTGCGTGTTGCTGCATGGTTGGAAAAAATGAGTTTCAAATACTAAAAATCGCTGCAGATATTGTGATTCGACTAGCCCAAGTATTACAGCATCACTTGTGTTGGAAGTGTAAGGTACTTTCAACGCTTGTCAGGAAGACCTCTGCAAGGGAGACACTCTACATGGACCCTCTATAAAAACCACTAGATCGCAGCATAGAACCAAAAATATTTTCATTTTGGACTGACACCGTCACCGCCTGTAAGCGTCATGTGGTCTTAAATATCAGAAATACACATGTACATGTCCATGTACATACATGCATATGTGCTTCTGGAGGAAAAAAACATTGCTGGGCCAACAAATCATAGATTGTACTTTTCATGTAGGCCCCGTATATGCAGTTGGACATGCACAATCTATGCCTCAAGGTTTGAATTTGGTATCTGTTAAGCTACTCTGAGTCCTTGAAGGACGATTCCATGCTACTGAAACTACAGGCCTACAGTCCATGTCCCCAAACTGCGATAACGGAACCTATAAGTCTTGTTAAGTCTGGTTGTACCAGCTGCGTATGATTTCCCAAAGTCCAGCAAGAAGACCTTCATGGTGATTGCCATTTCAAAGGGGAAGTCTATGGCTCTCTTGAAAGGGCGACACGAAGGACAACGCATTTATACACAATGTCTACATGTATACGGTAGTCAAATATAATCAGGAGACTCATCAATGTTACTTTGAGCCAAGTCAAGATTAAACATTTTTCTCATTAACCAATCGGTCGCGCTCAACAGAAACAGGCCACGTTTAACCCGTTTAAACCGCATTGTATCTTGATTTACTAAATCTCAACTTCATTTTCCGTTGAAACCAATTTCCCTTGGAAATCTCATGGGGATAACTTGTATGATGTGATTTTCAGTCGCACTGGTTGCAGCTGGGTTGGTGCTAATAGCCAAAATTCAAGATTCCATTGCAAGGTGAATACTGAATAGGAGGGCATGATTGTTTGGTCCCCATTGGGGGATCCGTCATTGCATGTGGTCGATGGAACAAGCCTTGTGGCTTGGCTTCTCCTATGTGCTTTTCTGGTACACCAAATTTGCAATATGGTGGTTTGAATGCAGAGAATACCAATAATGCCCGTATGGTCCTTCTTCATACTTCGTAACTTGACCTCAAAACTGAATCTGATTGCGTCAAGACCAGAGCCAAAGGCAATCCCAAAAGCAATTACAGCTAACAAAGGGATTAGTTTATTAAGAAATAAGACGGTCGTGTTTTTACTCCAGAAATTGCTGGATTTAGACTTGTCATTGTCGAAAGGGCATAAATGAGAAATGTAAATTCAATGATCAATCAAATGGGAAATTACGAGGCTTTCCATCTTTTTCATCAAGATTTGAACTGAATGACACTTGACCATGAGGTTTAACTAGCCATGAACGTTTACTTGTGACTTTTTCCTAATAAAATTTAGACTGAAAATGATTGGAAACGTTTGGCAGAGTGTTTCCCAGATTTCGCGTTTTCATTCATACTAACAGTAAATTTCCATGCAAAGAAAAAAAAAGGCATGAAAGCTTTATGAATAAAAACAAGCACTTACACACGAACATTAAAAAATGGAACATTTGAGTCTTCAAAAAAATTAACTCTCTCTGTGCCATGTTTTGACCAAGTCAACTGCTTTCCTCAGCGCTGTTAGGAAGGAAAGTTGTTAACCTTGTTTGTTCGTATAGTCGCTGCCACTATAGGCATGCTGGTGCTTGAATGAAAAGTTGGTCTGAAAGAATATGAATATGGTATTGTTATATCAATCCAGAGCACGTAGACGTTTGTGGAAATCGGCAATAAAGGTATTAACCTAGGTTCACGTTAAAAGATTATTCCTGTCTGGTTTTTAATGTTTTCTTAAAGGAATTGCTACAAATGAATAAAAATGTGTGCTATCTATTAGTACTACAAAATTAAACAGTTAAAGCCAATTATGTTCCTCTATTTAAGAAGAGATTGAATTCACAGCTGTCGTAACAGTTTTGTGTTGTGTCCAAAATCGTCATAACTTTAATTCCCAAGTACCCTTGAGGTGTGTAATTATAGAGATTTCATGAATCACCAAGACATGTGACGTAATACATAGAAGTTGCCAGGCGTTTGATAATACCTTGGGAATATAGAGGCTGGGGGAATGTTGCAACTCCATCATGCAAAATTGAGTTTGAACGTATAATGATTTAAGTGACGCAGGATACAAGCCTTTGTTGGCGTCAGGTAGATTGTGACTAAGAACACAAAAAACACGTACAGAAAACTTGAATTGCATGTATATTCTGTGGCGGCAGAGCATGGACATTTACCTCTTCGTACGTATGTGTGAAACCTTACAATCCGTGTTTGGGATAGTTTTAATTTGTATTATTTTTACCATAGAGGAAATGGTTAATTTCTTTCACATTTGCTGCGATCATAGTCGTACTTTATGCACCAGTTTGACATAAGTACGTTGCTCAAACTTCAAGGGATTTGAATTGTGCAACAAAAAGATACGTTTGGCAGATATGCCATTACAACTTCTACCAACGTGCTTTCATAAATATGCATCCTACGAATGAACCCGTATAAGTGATACGACCACATGTAAAAAGGAGACGTAATGCCTTCAATAAACCAATATATATACAAACATAGACTATTATTTCATAGGTCCACAAACTTTGCAGCATGGTTGTGATAGATCCAGATGCAAAATAAAAGACAATTTGGATGAGGCTGCATGGGAAACTAAGGCATTTCACTGCGACACCCTTTCGTGCAAACGTGCATATCAAAATGCATTGTTCAATCATATTCTGGTCACCACATGTTTCAGCAGTAACTCACAGATATGAGGGTCCCGCGGAGAATTAAACATAATATATAGAATGCAAAGTTCTTCTTGTTAGTTTTACAGGCATGTCACCGGCACCTCCTTTATTTTAAAAGCACTGCAATTGTAGTTAGATATGCTGCAGCCACATGCACTAGAGCCTAAATTCTAAATAGGCAGCAATGGCACAGCACAACAAATAAAGGTACCAACGTCAATAACAAGCTCATCGGCACGAAACTTGCTCTTCAAAATGTTTCCCATACAGCAGTCCTATATGAACAAATTATCCGTCCTGAACCGGGACAGACCGGTGTACCAGTTTTTATAGCGCTGCTATTGCAAACTTGATACATTTCGGTCTTATGAAGCCAAACTGTCGTTGCAACAATAAACAAGAGGACTGTAAAATTCTTGTGCTCAGTTGACCTTACACACAGAAACTCCGAATTTCCATTGCAATCCCCAGTGACTCACACAGTAATCAGTAGAAATACATGCATTAGCCGACATAACCAACTTTGTAAAAAAAAATGTTGACCATCAGAGATCCAGAGAATCTCTTCCAAGTGAACAATTTTGTTTAACCTTCCCACAAACTACATTTCCATAAGTTCAAGGACACTTTCAGAAACGCTTCTTTTGGAGAAAAGGTAAGAAATTTGGAAGACACAGGAAAATTTATTTTACAAAATGGAAAAAAATCTCAGAAATTTTGCAAAAAAATCATAAAAATACAAAAAAAATCAATGGAGCGTGACCATTTCAACAAATTTGAAATCCGTTAGAGAAGCTTAACTGCTAATTTTGAAGTGATTCGGGTTGATAGTTTTGGAGAATATCTGAAATTGTTAAATGTGGACAATTGTCGGACGACTGACCATCCTATGAGCTCAGCTGAGCTAAAAAGGAAAACAACTGGATAAACTGGCATTGGATACAAAGAGGGCAATCATTCGCTTCAATTAAATTCTATACCTCATGCAGGTTACAAGAAGAATTTATCAATAAAATATTGATTTATTGTTGGGAATACAATAAATTAACCGTGTTAACGTTCCATTTGTAACAAATCATATGGCTTTATCTCAACTTGGAAATAAAAGATAGGAATTATGATTAACATGCGTAATCAGGCTTTCTTTGTGTACACGATTGCAAACCTCAGGTCGTACAGAACACCGCAATGAAACAGAGACCAACTCAATGACTCCAGGAGATGAGCGTGATTTATTATTTTACCTTACAAGAGAAAAGGCACATATCCTAAGACTTCTGGTCTGTATCACTTTCAAATCTGAGCAAAGAGTTCATAGTCCCTTATTCTGCATGATGTCCCAGTTGGGCTGGTAGTACCAGATACCAATATATCAATGCCACGGCCTTGGGAATCGAAGGTCAAAGGTCAAGCGATACATTTCTGTTTACGTGATATATGCCGCAGAGGATGAGGACAACAACAAATACCATCCGTATGTCGCGTGGATGGCAGCACCGAGATTGAAAAGGTAAAATCTGGAAAATGTACAGATAAATCAAAATGTAATACATTAACAGAAGACTTACAGATTTGAATTCATCGTATTTAGGGTACTCTACTGCCGAACTTCTTTCTTTTGGATACAAATATGGCATAATTTCCCACATCGAACTTTGTTTAAGGAACAAATTTATGCAAAGGGATGAACAAATTTAAGCTTAAAAAAATGCTCATTTCATTTTTCGAATCAAATATATCGAACGCTTTCTTCGTTAGTAAAGTAGCTTTTGGTCAAAACAATATTTACCTCCTTTTGCCTAATAAAAGAGAAATGATGAAGTCCAGCCTAGACTTGAAATGTGATTTGGTAGCGCAGAGATAATTCCGGCCTGCCAGTGATAGAACTAACTCCCAATCAAAACGTCACAATTGCTGGGTCTGCGTTGTTGTACTGGAGTGGCAGGAGCCACTTAAGAGCACATGGATCCGAGTGACCCCCTGAAAGGCCGCATATGAGCTGAATCCATTCTGTGTCTGTTTGTATCTATCTAAGGCCAATCTTGGGCAGATTTATCTAAATTTACTCAAGTCAGTAGCCAGATTGTCATAAGCATATTATAGAAGCTCCATCCCCTCGGGAAGTAGAGATTTATCTGTACAAAAGCATGCCTGCTGTGTGCTGTGTCTTTGTTTGAAGTATTTTGATTGACATTGAGTCTGGCCACGTGCAATGGCTCTGTCTGCATAATCGACAGTAAGTAATACAAAATCATGGAAATTGACAATTATGGAAATAATTTGCTTGGAATATGATGGTTTATTTGATTTTGCACGAGTGCTATCAATCCACTCAATTTGGTTTGCTACCTATTGGGGTAAAGGCTAATTTAAAGCTTGGAAGGAATTGTAATCAGTTAAGAGCGTCACCAGTGGTTTCAGGTAGTGACCACTTGCCCTTTGATGTGGGGAGCACAATAAGGAAACGTAATCGTAGGCAAGAAAACACATGGGACCTCGGTCACGCACTAAGGCTTTGCCTTGCTTATGTCTCTACATGCCCAGAAAGGTACATAGTAAATCCCGCAAGTAAAGTCGCCTTTTGGAAAGAAAGTTTGATCGCTTTTATTGCAGAATATTTATTCTGCGTTCTCGGGGCAGGGGCCGCAATAGGAAGAGTTAGGTGGAATAATTGGCAACCATTTAGCTAATGGTTTGGTCAAATTGGTTACTTGGCCAAGAGAACTGATCAGTTCATAGGGTCGAGCGACCTGTACGTGGAATTACTTGATCCAACCACAAGGCTAATATCTGGGGAATGTCGATACGTGACACAAGGTCACGCTAGGAATGAGCTCATAAGATCAAAGAAATCTAGCAACCCTCTGAGCAGTGTCTTTTGTTTGATCCGATGACGTCATACACTCCGAACGGTCCCAGCTTTCAATCACCTGCACTCATGGTTGGTCCCATCTTTTAACTTTGTCTGGAAATGGTAACACGGATACTGAGGAGTTAATTTTTCATGGGAAACGTGATTGTATCGATGACAAACATAGCTGGTTCATACTAATATCCTATTTGGCGCATTATTCTTGAAATGATACAATAAAACCTGACTGTTGCACTGCATGACCCGAAAACAGACCAAAGACTACTAATTGGCGGCCTTGGTCGTGAGTTGATTTTTGGTATTTTGTACAAATATGGTTCGTCATAGTGGTGATTTATTTTTGTATTGGACACGGATAAACTGTGGTTTTAACCTTGTGACATGGAATCAGTATTGTGACAAATGTTTATGCTTGTTGACACTCTATACATAATTACTCTTGTATTTGGTCGGATAGCCTATGTAGTTAGAATGTTTACGAGTTCAGACAGCCCAAAATGTTTACTGTTCGTCTGGATTTATTTTCCCGTTAGAGACTGGGATGGTGGGTGAAAATTCGTAACCAAAGTGAATGGTATAAAACAAGTGTACTCCGGCATATTGCTATATTGTACTCGGACTTCCTGGGGTCAACTGCACGTAAACCCATTCTTTGTCGAAAAACAAAGTTAATTCATTTTGTGCAGACTGTAGATGTCTTACCATTCATTTAGATAAACATATTCATCTTTACTCAATATTCATGATAAAATTGCCAATAAAACGCCATTCAATGCACATAAAGATCATTTGAAGCATGAAAAAAGTGGACTTAAATTTCCAACATAATAATTGCAAGTAACATCCTAATCAAAAGAAGCTTATTTAGAATTGACTCAAACAGTTGTACATACAAATAATACAATTTTGAACGCCCATTAGACAAATCCGTTCTTATGAGCAGCCATAAATTGACTTAAGCAGACAGAATGTCAGCTACCTTAAAATACCAAAACGATGGTTTTGTATTATTATAATCTTTCTGCCAGTATAACTAAACCAAACAATTATTCTTCTTTGGGGCTGAACCATGGGCTTAAATACAATGTTACCATGGGATGACCTTTTGGTCCTACAAACACATTTTAACTCTTTCCGTGCCAATTGCGACTAATGTAGAACTACTAGACACGAACTGCTCTGAATTATAATTAGGGTACTAGATTCATGGTCCGTTTCAAAATACCTTTCATTCAAGTACCAGCATGCTTGTAGCTACGTAGAATATACAAATTCAGGTCAACAGATTTCCTTGGCGCGCTTTAGGCTCAATACAAGCCTAGGAAAGCTGTTGACTCAATCCGAAATGTGGCAGTGAGAGATTAAATGTAGACTGGAAGGATCAGGCAGCCCTATCAGTTCAGTACCAATTTGATCACAACCTTATGTAGCAGACGCGCAATAATGTAGTACGCATCCATATTTCAATGCACCATTCCATGGTGTGTAGGCTACCATATACTGAAAAGCATATAATGTGGTTGAATTTTTTGTCAATTTTAAAAATTGGTGTCGTATTTTATGCCACAGACATACTTACACGCTAGGTATCTATAGGACACACACACACACACTCGATGATGATGATGATGATGATGATGATGATGATGATGATGATGATGATGATGATGATGATGATGATGATGATGATGATGAGGTTGATGATGATGATGATGATTACACAGATCTCTCGGATTTTGGATTATCATCTTTAAATTGTAAGTTTCAATATATTTTATCTATGAACAGCAGCGATCATATCGAAATCATTGTGTCCTGTCTTACACATATGGTATGTGTTAAAACTTTACAGATATATTGTGTTAGGTATTTCTCCAATCTGTCTTATTCCATATGCAACAATCTTATCAATATTTACAAGTTAACACATATTATGTTAGAAAGAGTTCACAGGACACAAGTCGTTTCTTAATTATAACAAGGTAAAGCTGTAGGCACAAAGTTTCTCTGTTGCCTTTGTAACGCGTTAGGAAAATGATATTTTCGGATTTCTCGGAGTACAAGAGTAGACAACCTGATACATCAGATTTAGTGCCGGGAAGCAAAACTGAACGCATGTCCTCATGCAATCTGGCCAGAATTTTGGCTCCCGCAAGGATGGGGAGACATGCTGTTTTAGTATCGCTCTCTCGGTTGCTTCCTCTCCTTCATAATTTTGTTTTTCCGCGCAAGAAATCCTGAAGAAGTCAACTAAAGTATGCATAGCTTAGCACGATTGCGTATGTAGATTAGATATAGCTTGGGAACTTATTTGAGTCACCTTGACCTATTTTTAAGGCCACGGCGTCATTTACATGATTTTCGCTTTCGCGCAATAAAACCCGAATAACCTAACTTTTTGGAAGGACAATGTATTATGTGAGAGCTAAGTTGGGACTATATTTGAGTAATCTTGACTTTATTCGCCTCATTACTTGTGGTAATTTGTGTTTATGTAATGAATCTTCAAGAACCTAAAAAAAATTGGTAGGATTGCGATTTCGGATTAGACTTAAGTTGAGACTGTATTTGGGTTACCTGGACATAATTCTCATGGTCACAATCTCCCACATAAAGCTTGTTGTAAAGCAAGGTCTTAAAGTCATTTATAAATATCAATATAATTTACACGAGATAACTGTTGAATAACGTGAAAAAAGGTCCAAGTTAGTCCTGTGTTTAGAATGCATTTAAAACATTGAAACCATTATCATGGTGGTACATGTACAAATAATATACAGATTATGAAATCTACTTGGTTGCCTACTCAAGATGGACCAAGGAGGTAATGGTGGGAGCCACTGTAGCCTTCATGGAAGGACGCTCTAGTTATGACTGTTGGGAGGGTAGACTGTGGTCAACACCGAAGTTGGGCACAAGAATTTGCACAGCCCCTCGGTCAGGGTAGCTTCCAAATGTATGAGAGGGATTGGGTTCTCCAAATCAAGATACATTTGAATCTCCATGTGGCGATGTCATAATAAAAGAGACAAAATACAAATAGGTGAGCTACGTATATATTTTTTGCTTTCTTGAGTGCAGTTAGATTAATACTGAGGATGTGCGCATGGTCGTTATTTTTATCTACACCTCAAAACAACATTGCTTTAGAAACTGCCAGAGGATGTCCATGCATTGTTTAGTCACAAAACATGTCCAGGGCTGGCAAGACATTTGATTTTGTCTTCTAAAATCAGTACATTCTAGTTTGCACCAGCTATTCGATGCCTTGCGGTGGGCATCAGTAGACACTCAGTAGGATTGTTCACTTTCTGTACCACATGCAATTATTATTATGTAGGTTTTGGTTGATTGGCGCCAGATCCAAAATTATGGCCATCATGGCAGCTTTATCAGATAATTGGGGACCAGATTTAGTCGTCTAACAAGAGGAGCAAATGGTTGTCGGTGGAAATAGGGAAACAAATTTTATAAATGTGTTTGGATATAGTTGTGGAATGCGCTTACAATTGAGACCAAAATTGCTTTGCGAGTATTTGGTGGCGCTGTTTTATTGTGAAAGTTCCATCTAAAGGAAAGCAAGAACAGAAAACTACTCTTGGTTCTTAATAAACTCTTGATAGGAAATATGATAGTTCTATATAAATAACTATAACATTCAACAATGTATGCTTAATATAACTGTTCTGAAGTTACACGAAAAAAAGTATCATTACAATTTTCCAACACCGTACTCCTAGCTGAGACAAATTAAAGTTTTGGAAATTAGGACCTGGGTGTGTCATACCAGATACAACTTATATGTGCAGTGCAAATTCTTCTTAATGTTGCACGCGTAAGAAAGCTAGAGATTGAACATAATTACGCCGCAACGAAGCTACAGAATACGGAAACAGGAAAACATTTTTTTACATGTATGCAAGCAAAATTAGCAGCAGCATAGTATATATATATATATATATATATATATATATATATATATATATATATATATATATATAGTTTAGTTTAAACATATTTATTTTCACTAGATTACCCATAGCACATTAAATATAACTAATCTAGGGGTTCTCCAGACAATATATATATATATATATATATATATATATATATATATATATATATATATATATATATATATATATATATATATATATATATATATATATATTTATATATATTGTGTATGTGAAGTTTGGGTGTGTCTGTACAACATATAGCTTCTGTATGACCATTGTCTCAAAAATCTTTAAAATCCAACATTTCGATTTAATGCACATGTGTTGTGCTTCAGAGTATTTGTCAACCAGTGCAATGATTGCCAGTCATGAACATGATTTAAAGACATAAGTCACTTTACCGTTATTGTTTTCCTTTGTATATTTGTTGAGTGTTTTTGTGACATATGTTTATGTCCTAAGTTGGTTGAATTAGGTACAAAATGGGGCTGTTCACGATACCGTCCGAATAAATCCACGCGGGTGAACAAACCCGAAGGTGAAATGACGTACGAGTTAAACAGTCGCAAGTGTGCAAGGCAAAATCGAGACTAAGTTTCATCCTGGATTCCTGTACGATTGGAGTCGTATGATTGCGGGGCCAGAGAAAAACAAAACTATTATATTCTATATAATTGCTGAGGTTTATCGGGCCAATCATTTAAAGCACGTCTCCCATTTCTTCAAAGGGCAGGCAAACCCACTGACAACCTCAATCATTATGCAGACTAATGACAGTAATTGCCCCACGGCCTACGTGTTTGTGTTATTATTGGCTGTTTTATGTTTGACAGCACGAGGATACGAAGCTCTCTTGTATCCTTGAATTATGTTTATAATATACGGGTTTAAATTAGATGCTTATGCGGGCATGAGAATTACCCAGGTTATATACTTATGTATGCATAAACTAAAGTGGGAAAACGTATACATGCACTGCTGTAATAACAGATTTTGCAATTTCCCACTGCGATGCATTATGCATAACATATATGATTTCATGTAAAAATAAGCATACCTTTGACTGCCCTTTGCTCCTAAATCTAGCTTAACATGTTAAAGCTGACAATTATGGAAACTTATCAGATCTAATCACAGTCGCTAGATTTCATATAATGCAGTACTGATGATAACTCTATCAATTCTGCCATATGAAATGTCACAGAGCATCCGTTACTACTTATTGCTGTTTGCGAGAGTATTAGACATATCATGTATTAGTGTCTGGTAGAATGAGCAGATTGAAATTTTCCCATATAAACTACAAGGCTACATCACAATCCTGTCTGGAAGAAAATTACGTTTTGACATTGTCAGCGGATGCAATAGAATAATATCGCTGTAAAAAACGTTGGTACAGCATACGTTTACGGTATGAGTACATGTATATGGATGGATAGATGCTCTGACGGATGGATGGAATGTGGTTATAAATACCGATAAAATTAACTTTTACATGACTACATATATATGACCTTGCAAGTAAATTAACTTGAATAATAAAGTATAATTCTGAAAAAAACTCGTTCCTTTATTTACACATCAAGCATGCAGACTTGTTCTAGTACGATGACAAAATTGAAAAAACCGTGATAGTTGAAGATTTGAAATGGGGACGCAGGGCAGGGTGTCTGCAGGAATGGAGGTGAGCGATGGTGTTGGGTCTTCCATTCTTAATTGAAATAACGAACGGCTAATGTCGCAAAGCTACGACGGGGGAAGTTCGGGGTACATGCCTGGCTCCCAGTGGAAAATGTGGAGTTAAGCACTTGAAATGGTGCATTCTCATACCAAATTCAAGCATAAATTGACTGTTTAATGTCAAATAAAATTAAGCAAAATTAGAGGTCATCGTGACATTAATGGACGTATTTTTTGCATTGCATGTTTTCAATTATTTCAAACCCGGCTTTCGTGAGTATATCATCATTTTAATACCATCTATTTTTAGTTGAACTGGCTATAGAGCTCATGCGCAGCTAATGAAGAGTTAAAACCTAAGGATATTGAAGAGATGGTAACAATGTACTTTTCATTAGCATGGTTTCTTTGCTTGTGCATCTCTGTTTTTGATGAAATGTATTCCCATGATTATCTCACTGTGTTTTTGAATATATATATATATATATATATATATATATATATATATATATATATATATATATATATATATATATATATACATATATATATATATATATATATATATATATATATATATATATATATATATATATATATATATATATATATATATATATATATATATATATATATATACATAATATGCATAATAAAAAAACAAACAACCAAAACTATTAATATTGTGGGCAAAGGATTTTTGCGAATGCATGAAACTTATCCAGCATGTGGGCACTGGGTATATAATACTTGCATGAAACATGGGAAAGTGAATGTGGCGGACGCACGTATCGGGACGAAGCCTGTGAAAAAGGTGGGTAGAGAATGCATGTATCTGTGTACGAAAAACAGGGGCAAAATCTACAAAAACAACAGTACCGACACGGCGTGTGATGATATCACAAAACATACTTTCCCTTTCGGTCTTAGAAATCTGGAGTTGATCTTTATGTTTGAAATATTAATGCTCGTGACTGGTGATAGATATTTGATTCACAGAGATACAGATACAAAGTTAACCTTCAATTAAACTGCAAGGAACTCAGTATTTTCACCAAAAAGGCTGGCCACTGTTTTCCTCCCCATCGGATTACTTCGCCAGACACTGGGTACGAGTATGCTTAAAGGGTATTCTACCGTTGACGTTTTCCTCCCTGTTTTCTCCCAGCCTACTATGTGCAGTCTTTTATTATCGTGACTACAAGTGTATCAAGGAACATATGAAGTGCGATCGACAAAAAGCAGTATAAGATGTTAACACAAATGAGACCCGAATAAGTCCTCTTTACATGTAGGGGTCACGTGTCTGTGAATCCAAACACATGATTTGTCCAGAATGTGCGTCACGTTCGTTTTGTAGTCGTGACGATATAATCTTTAACTGCCTGATATGTTATTATTGGCTGTTGGTAATGTAGTCCTAGTTTCCTCGCTATCAATCAGAAACGGGAAGTCATCTTATCAGACAGGCAGGAAGACAGCATGGGATAGCACGCCATCTTTGGAAAGTGTTTTGCTCGCTTATATGTCAGAGTATCACGTATTTCCCATGGAAAAAAGACAAAATGAAATTGTGATTTTAGACGTTTGTGTGAAATAGCACAAAGATCATTGTTTGTTGTTGTTGTTGTTGTTTCTTGTTTTTTTTTTAATATCAACTCCAAAATTAACAAGACATAATAAACTTAGAATTGTGAAAGATACACATTCGGTGTGTTCACAGACAAATATACGCTCACGTTTATGATAAACATACCACGATCATTGTATAAGTCGATTTCAAGTATTAAAGACTAAACGTGCCGTTGATTTAATTTGCTTTGCTTTGATTTGATTTTGTGTCCGTCATAAAAATACAATAAACAATACATAAAATTCGTAGAATAGAATTGAAGATACTTTTAAGCAAAAGAAAATAAAGTAAAAACAATATATCACAAAACCCACATCATACTCTTTCTGAAAAAAGTTAGACTATAACAACCATAACTTAGGCTCATATCAGATTACAAAATAAACATATAATGCAAACACAAACATATTACAAAGTCAGGATCATGGTTACATTAGATAAATAATAATTATATACCTTGTCATTAAAATTCTGGTTTGACCAGCACAAAGATAACCCGAGAATTACAGAATAACTACTTCACTTCCATTCGGGTCGTTGGTAAAAGTAAATACAATTATGTGCAAGAAATTTGAAAGCTCGATATTTGTAGATGTTGCAGAACACAATATAGTTATGAGTCAGAAGCTTTAGTGGAAATTCAACATGTATAATTTTATTAGTAGGCAGTATGTCAAGGTAATTTTGCACTGTTTAAAAACACTAGACAAAGATGAAGAAATAACATCCAACTCCAAAACATCAGAGTAAATGCGAAGCAGCCTTAGGATATATTTCAAGATATCCCTTTTGCTGAACTGAACCAATAGCATAGTTCAAATGTTTCAGAGCAAAGATTTGACTAAGTCAACAGCTTTCCTCGGTACGCGCCGAATAAGGTTGTTGACCTCGACAATCTTTTTTGCGCCTGCAACTTTAGGCATGCTGATTGATGCTTGAATGGAAGGTCCACTTACAAAGAATGTGAAACTAGTATCGTTATGTCATTATCAGAATACACCGACTTTTGTGAAAATAGGCACTGAAAGAGTTAACCTCACTTAGGTGGCCAAGATGACGGGCATAACCAGTTAAACATAAGGTGGACAAGAAGGTGGTCAAAAGGGCAGGCATAACCAGTAAAAGATATACACAAGGTGGCCAAGGGGACTGGCACAGCCAGTAAAAGATATACACAAGGTGGCCAAAAGGACTGACATAGCCAGTTAAACATATACACAATATGGCCGAGACAACTACCATGTAACGGTAACCTATTTCTACAGTAACCAGAGTTGACAGACTTGAAAAAGACTCACAACTCGTTTATCACTTTTTGGACATAATTCACGATCTGTTGATTTGCAAAGAAAAAAATCTTTAAAGATTTATTTCAAGTTTTCGTTTTGTTTGGCATAATTAATATGAAAATGCTGTAAATACACTGGTACGAGAAGTTAAGCATGTGAGGGACTCAACACACCGAAGAACAGTAGCCCTTCCAGGGAAAGCCGGCCTTGTGTATGTCTTCTTGGCTGTTTTTGGTGAAGATTCGTAAATAGACGCCTTAGTGTAAAATGTTGCATGAAGTTCTTCTGTTCCATGCAAATGATTTTCTGTACTTCCGTCTCAAAATACATCTTGCTCCTTTATCATGGAGAGGAGTTTTTACATCCTATGCAAAGGGATGGGAACAAGTTTGTTTCTGAATATGCTATTAGTGTCTTATTGAATTACTTATTCATTTCTTGTGGGATACTTTCCAAACCAGAGGCAGGATGTAGATGCTTTAGGCCTCTCGACATCAGGCGTGGAGAAGCATAGGAAAATGTCCGTCGACTTGCATGTCCAATTGATATAAATGGTCAAATAACTTACTCTGGCTCAAAGTCTTGATGGTTTTCAATAAAGCTTAAGTGGAACACTCGAGGTGAAGAACAGCTATTTGAGGATATTTACACATCACAGTTGATCAGAAGACGAGATCGCCTATTTGTTAATGGAGCGGGAGATCCCCCGGACTTGACCTGTGACCCACGCCACAATTGTATATCGTTCCGCGCAGAAGCATAGTGCCCCGTGGTGAAAAGAAGCACCACACTGCGGGTCAGCAACCACATAACTTGGATGAGTTAGTGAAAACAGTAACAAATATTATTATGGAAGTCCACCAGGAAATGGCGTGCAGATTTCATAAATCAGGGAAAGATGAATGCACGTATATTATTTGGCTAACCCCTGATTTCAATCGACGTTTTTGATCAAAGATAAGCAAACAGCCCAAGTCAGTAAATTACATTCCACTATAATGGGGAAATATCATAACTGTTATAATTATATTGACATAAAAGACGCTCGAATTTTAATGATGAAAATCACATGAAAATTGCTATGAAATTATGTTTGATTTGATCTAGGTCCGTTTTGATATACGACTTTGCCCTCGTCTGCTGGTTTTAATATCCCTCTAATTGGATTTGCCCTCTCCTGCCAGGTCCCCTCATTCGATTTAACGCCAATTCCGAGGCTCTCACTAAAGTCTTGCAAATACATGCAAACGGCTTCAGCGTCTCGGCGGACTAGAATGGGACGAGAGTTAATGACAGACCTCGCTGACTTTATTGAATTATATGATTTCGAAATTAAGCACTCGGACTAGGATTCCATTAACTCGTTTAAAAAGACTAATTGTACGGTTATTCTGCGCAAGCCTGGATTTTAGCGAAGCAGCACTTTGGCGAGGGAACTAAATTGCGATAATAAGCAAACGGGAACTATTATTTCCAAGAACAGGCATCAGAAATTGATGTTTGCCGGTTAGTTTTCTCTCTATTGCACGTGTTGCTGTCAAATAATAGCTTTGTCATCACAGCGTTCATACGGGGCAACGTAGGGTAATTTCGAATGTATAAAATGGCGTTCATAAGTGTCGAAGTTTTTTCTTTGATTTAGGATGAAAAAATACAGAAATTGTCGTCCACTGCTGGTGAGTAAAATTATGCAATTTGACACTTTTGAACAGAGAAAATCCGTAATGCCTTTTATTGACATAAGTTGTAGACGTTTGTAAATTTGCCGAATGGGCGACAGACATAACAGTTTCACATCTGTGATTACAGGGATTTGCGACTAGTTATTTGGGTTTTTTCCATCCCCTGGACGTGAATTACACGCATCAAACCTGGGAAATAGCATTTTAGTAAAATTGAAAAAAAAGTGAGATAATCCTTTATAGCATCGGCGAGTGGCCTTATTGCATATTGTAGTAGGTCATGTTAGTTAATATGAAAAATAGACTTCAACTATGTAGAACCAAATCAGTAGCAGTTTCCGGGGAAACGCGACTCGTAAATAGCGATATCTTACTGCTGTCTGATAAAGTGAAATACATAGGGTCAAAAATATGCAAAAAAAAAAAAAAAAAAAAAAAAAAAAAAAACCTCTTGTCATATGGATGGTATCCTCTTAAATTTGTGTCAGGTTACGTTCAGGTCTTCGATGGTTTGAAATCATATAAATGACAGCGATCAAGGCTGCCGTTTCTGGCCTATGCCAAAGACATACGTTACCAAAGATATGATTAGACAAAGCCTTGTCGTCCCAATGTAAAAGCACCGTTGCGGAGAATGCAATATTTTGCCAAACCGCCATTTTTTCTGCCATAATGCGTGAAGTAAATTTGATTGTCTCTGCTCTGAAGCGAAGGATTATGTTATGAGCCCTTTGTCCAACTTTAATTTGGTCACATTAACTTAAGCCAATTTCAGGACCACATTCATCAAAATGTAGTGTCCTGCAAAGTGGACTATTATTTTAATATTTAGAGGAAGGTAATACACCAAAGGCATGTCATGGATTTTTAACAGTGTCTATTTGTGGTTTCATATTTTACAGTCCCCATATTTGGAAGCAAACAAGCCCATTTGAAAAACTCAACTGGGTATAGAAATCCCTGATTCGTATCTTTGCTAGGCTGTTTATTATATTTTTGTGAAAAAATTGAAACTTGAATAAGCTTGAAATGAGTTACATCCGCATTTCCGTAGGGGTCTGCAATATGAAACCCAGCGGATACACACTACAAACACGCGTGCACAGGCGCACGTACCCACACACGTTTACGTACGCACACGAACATACACGAAATTATATATATATTATATATATATATATATATATATATATATATATATATATATATATATATATATATATATATATATAATTCATAATACATAATATTCAGTAATTACTGGAGTGTAAAATACAATTCAAATCAACGAAAAACAATGCACATTTTCATACAGCTGTTATATGGACGGTGTGTTTATGGTCCATTGACCTTACATGGAGTTTCGGCCGTAAAGTTTCGTCTCCATCAAATTTACAAACCTGGCAAGGATATGAACCCGGTGCTTTCCGATGCACAGTTGGGGTTTTATCCACGACTACATTGGTATGAATTCAAGGGCACCACTGTTTTTGAAAATGGAGCTTAGTAATTGAGTGTCCTGCTACAGCAGACATCAAATCCCTCTGCAGGCATCCATTATGCTACTTTCAGCTATTATAGAACCATAATATTAGAAATCTTTTCCTTTTCGTCGTTTCAATACAGTGGATTAAGGTACTATCAGACAGACAGTCGGACAGCTTTAATCGATAAACGTTTTGGTTAGACGGACAGATTAATAAACAAACATTTTGGACAGACAGACAGGTTGATAGTCTCTTTCTGAACAAATCTATCGCATGTATAGGTTTCTTTCTCTACACGGATGACATGAAAAAAATATGGAACAACTCAGCACAAGCCAAACCTACGATTATCATACTTTGAGTCCTGCAACATATGCTCCTGATGTCTGCCACTACACCTGTTTACTCTTACTGTCTGGGATGTGCCAATGAAGAGACAAGTTGTACTGTATATTCTGGCCACACTGATATCTAATCACAAAAATCAAGAATGTTTGAACGAACATTTATTGAGTATTAACTCCTTACATTCGTAAATTAGTTTCTGTGCACGAAGAAACATATGCAGGCATCTGTCTTGCAGGTCTAGTTCAGTTAAAATTATTTGAATGCACATTTTGAGGAAATTTATAGAATTGTAGCAGACGATGCTTATATGATGCGAGGTGCAAACAGAATACACGCCATTTAATGACTTTTTCTTTCATGATCGATTTTATAACAACTTTATCTAACATAAAAACCGGTATTAAGTTGGTCGATTATGTGTCTGCCAGCACTGCACATGTGTACTTTATCCTTTTTTTCCAGTTATCAAATGAAATAAAGAGTATATATTTTCAAATTTGCAAGTGGAAAAGTAATTTGAACTAGTGCACTTCGATGCCACGGGAAGCCAGTTTACACGCACTCACACATGGACGCATTTCGTGCTTAACCTTCTCATCTTAAACTGCTTACCGTCAACAAAAATTGCTCTATTTCTTCTTTCATTCCTGTGTTATTCCCTTGTTGCGTTTGCCCTCTTGGAAATGATTCCCCTGAAAACGAAAATCCCACAGATTTGTCTAGGATGACTGCGTGGTCATTGTACCTACTGGCATTGTTCTCTGTTGGCATCTCACAGTAATACGAACCTTTTTTTGGTGTAACTTTGCAGCAGTGTAGGTTTCTTCTTTTGTTACTGCAAGCCGAAGTTTTCTTTCATGCACTGACAAATTTAACCCCCATACATGTAGAAATATCTCTCTGAAAGCAGTGAACACAGAACATCACCCAAAATCACAAAATGGGATGACGTCACTGACTTACATGTAATGTCACTTCCTTCTATTTCGATGTATTTTAAATGACAGAGAAATTGTGTTGCGGAAGATTGCACCGAGGTAACAATCAGGCAAATTGATCAAAATTTACAGTGCCTCATATTCACTTCACTAAAAGAACTTATATGAGCATAGACTTGTGAAAAAAATGAGCAAATACAGACGTATGAGTTTATGTGGCTTCCCGATATCAACCTGGCGGTGCGATCAACGAGAGACAGCAACAGGCCAAGAGGCCAAAGGAATCAAAACAAAGCTTGGATCCACGGCCTGTCAGGGCAATAACATTATTCTTCAGTTAAGTCACTTGGGAAATGGCACTGGTGCGGATAACAGAAGAAAGCTAGTGTGCAAGGTCATAAATAAACAATGCTTTGCACCAAATTATGCCCATGAATGTTTAATTTTGCCACCTTAGATACAATCATGAACATTTTGAAGCCCTCAAGGGGTACATTTCCGCTTTTTTGACAGCATCAGATTGCCTAAGCCCCCGATCCCAGAAAGTAACTCTAATCACGTTTCTCCGTCTACAAACACTAAATTACATTATTTTTACAGGGTGCCATAAATTCATAAAATCCCCAATGTCTGTTATTCATGTAACGAGGTATGTCAATCTCCACTGGCTTGTCTAACAAGAAGCTGAACGAGTCAGATTTCATAGAACAGATCAAACAAGATGGAAGACCTATGGGCTTCCTTTTATTATTATAACCAATCTAGTTGAACGTGGATACAATTCGGAATTTTCCAACTGACGGGACTCATGGTTTTTCATCTTCCTCATGTGCGCTTTTGTTGAATCACTTATGCTCTAAAGCGGGTTATGTTCTTATTGGAGTCCAGGGGAAAGCTCAAACTTAATTTCTGACCATCAATCTTCGGGTCTCGAAACAGGCCAACGTGAGCCCGGCCATGGTTACTTCTGTATTGAGTCATCAGTGACTGATAGAGGACTCGAGGGACGTGTTTTAGGAAACTATCGGCCCATTTATTGCACAGAGAAAGTGCTCTGAATGCCTCTTGTTGCCTATACATAATATCCCAAACGGTAATTAGAAGCAATACGATACGATTAAAAATAAGACCATTTAAAACAACAACAACAGATATTTAGCACGAGTACCCAGTGCCATCGTACTAGCAATGTGAATGTGTGACACTGGACTACGGCCTCCAGCATCAGGCATAATACCATTGTTACAGGACAGTAGGGCCTGTTATGTTCAAAACGTGTGAGGTAGTCTTTTCCCATTGACATAAGAATAGATGCCTAGCTACATACCTTTAACTCCCTGTGTCATAAACATACACCGTTGAACATATACTCGTAAGCGTCTGTATGCGGGTGCTGCTAATTCGTTGCATTGTACTGACTTTGGCACTATAACGCCTGCATTTATCAAATATCATTGTATAATGCGTAACAGTAAAAGTAAAATATTTCTAACCTTGGCGCTTTCTGAGTCTTTTGACAAGTTTTTGGTAAAGTCGATTTGTCTCAAAGTACCATCATCATGAAAGAGGAAATCGCCTTCATCTCATAGAAAGCATGATAATCCCACATTAACAAATACCAAACTGATATTAATGAACTGAAAGTATCCAGCGTGCTGTCTGATGACAACATATCCAAGTCCAGACTGGTACATTGCCATAAGCTGCATTTGTCTTGCTCTATTGAGGAAACTGCTCTACGTTTTCTTAACCGGGCTAAATGTGTAAGAAAATTCATCTCATAGCCCAGAATCAATAGATGATCCTCGTGCACAAATATTAAGGTAGCTTTGACAGGCTCTGCATTGGCACCGCCATACAGCGCGGTAATGTCTGGCTAAGTTATAATAGGCCTAATGGTGTTTTGCTCGGCGTTCTTACACGCACATGTGCAATCCTCAAGTATATGACTTTCCAACTATTAAGTCAAATGCCGCCAAAACTTGAATTTTTGTGTGAACCCTTTGAATGCAAATCACGACGGTAGCCACACTTATTTAAATGTTTGTAAACCGATGAACCTTCAAAATCCTCAGACAAAGTCCTCACAGTTAAAGACCAGCATGCGTAGAAAAAGTATTAACTTGGCGATTCCAGCGATCGCAAACCCTGGTTTCAGTCATTCATGATATGAATTATCACTTTTAGGTTAATTTCATGTACCATTAAGGCCAATCCATATATTGATGAGGGAAATTAATATATGTTGAGCGAAAGTTTAAAGTGGCCATTGTGCACTTCACTATACTAAACACTATGTCTGAGCACATAGAATTAAAATTAAGGTTCAAATTGAGTGACAGTGGAATGAGGAAATAAACATAAGTAGCAATGACACTTGAAGAAACGGTTAATCTGAAACATGTGCTCATTAATTAATTCAACCGGAAAGTTGCAGTGATAACATACACAAGGGAAAAGCTTGATCTACATTATTATTTGAAAAAGCTGCCACATATTTTCCATCAATATGATTCAAATTCAGGATTACAAGTTAATGAAAGTCATAAATGTAGATGGCATCCGCTTGGTTACATAGCCGTTTCCATATCATGAATTTGATATACACTATCAAGTTGTCCATCATATCTAATTTTCTGGTAACCCAGTCTGTGCGAATATGCAACTGAAATTAATTCGAAGAGCATACATATCGATGGCCATCCCATAATTTCAAATTCACGCACACCGCAGATGACAATCACGCCTGCAATATCTTACACATAGATCATTGTGGCACGCACGACAAGTTTCACTGTGCATGACATTTGCACGAGCAGTCTGGTGGTTCATGCATATATTTCAACATAAAATTAGGCATTGCATGAAGACGATTCCACCGAAACACTGTTTAGCTAGTAACTGTTTCCAGGGTACGAGGAAAATGGGCTTTTTTAATTTGCCTTTGCGTATGCCTCAGAGGACGAACGTATAGGGAAAGTGTACATGCATGTTCTAAGGATCAATTGCATTATGAACATAACATGGCGAATAAAATCTGAAATATGGCACATGCGTCTGATCGAATTAAAAGAATTACAGTTTAGTCTCATTACTCAGAAAACATCAATGTAGTCTTATAATTATCTGAAATGGTCTGCATGAGTCTGATCAAATTAATGGAATTACAATTTAACCTCATGATTAAAAAGACATCAATGTGGTCTCATCATAAACAGAAATGTGTTCCATGAGAATCAAAGCAAAAGAATTACAGTTCAGTCTCATCACTAAAAACATCAATTTAGTCTCACAAACTCACATAAAAAATTGCTATCGGTAAGTCTTGGATGACAAATCCATTTTCTTCGTTGACGTATCTTTGTAGCTCTGTAGTGATGAAGTGTAAAGCACGTGGGCCTGACAGAAGCCTTAGCCAAAGCTAATGCACAGGCAGTGTGGGTTAAGTCCTCGATTTTCGCATGTTGGATTTGCTGCAAAATTATGCTGCACAAAATCAGGTTGAAAATGATATGTCTGTCTTTCAGATGGATTAACTGTCTTGATATGAAAATTTGAGCTCATTGGCAGCTGCTTAACTGGAAACAACAGAGAGTTAAGTATGGGGGAACTTTTAGGGAGTGGACAAATATCTCAAGAGGCGTGCCCCAAGGTAGCATTCTTGGACCTTTGTTCTTCAGTATTTTTATGAATGATTTCTTCTACTGTATCGAAGGTACTGGCTGTTTATATAATTATGCGGATGACAATACACTGTCCACCCATGATAAAGATTTGCAAAATGTAAAAAAAATACTTTAGAGGCTGCAGCAAAAATTAGTGTGAAATGCTTTGGAGAAAATGAAATGAAAGCAATACCTGACAGATTCCAGTCTATATTACTTCTCCTAATGCTACAGATTGTCCTGCTGACCTTTACTTTGAAATAGATGGTATCAAAATAAACCCAGAAAACTCTGTTGAACAGCGTTTATATAGATGATAAGCTTAAGTTTCATGATCATGTATCATACTTATGTAAGCAGACTTCCAAACAAATCAGTATTTTAAGAAGATTTTCCAAAATGTGGGGTGGAAAAACATGCAGATATTTAATGGGTTTATCCAATCTAACTTTCACTACTGCCCTTTAGTGTGGCACCTATGTAACCAAGTTCATACGACAAGTATGGAAAATATTCAGGAAAGAGCATTGCGGTTTGTCTCAAATGATTACACCTCTTCATAGTCACACATTTTATATCGGGAAAGAAAATCCTCACTTTATGTGAATATATTACGAAAGCTCTCTATTGAAATTTATAAGATTACTAAGAAAGACTGTTCTACTTTTCTCTCTGACTTATATACAAAAAAGAAACTCAGTATGATTTACGTGACAAAATGAGGTTTGAGCAGCCTGCTTACAACACTGCCACTTATGACAAAAATTCTGTACGTTACCCAGGGGCCAAGCTTTGGAACTCCGTACCTCCTGATATCAAAGAACATACACCTCTATCCCAATTCGAAAGACTTATAAGTGCATGGCTTGGCCCTTCCTGCTTATGTCCTGTATGTGTTTTGTGCTACAGCCGAACCTAGTTGTATCACTTCCGTTGCGAACTTGCACCAAGCGTAAAATAATATCTTTTCATTGCGTGTTCATTGTACATATCATTTTCCATTCCTCAGACGTCATGGTTGAGTAATAGTGCCTGGGCGCTTATGTTTTAATATTGTACTATGTTCGACTTGAAATAAAGATTATTATATTGAATGATTAGTCCATCATATTTTGATGAAGTTGGGGATATAACGCTTGTCTGGTTTGGCTCATTTAAAAGGTTGTGTGGCACTGCCCTTGGATGGAATAGAATAAAACTAAGGTAACAGCTAAATGTGGAAATAATTTTATTATCAAGTGGCTTATTGACGTGATACAGCTGTGTGTGGAGGGAGGATGGGGGTGGCTTTCAATGAAACCCTGGCATACAATGTAACATGGTCAATCGTAATTAGAAATAGCTGTGGTTTGCAAAATTTTGCGATTGATGGTTTCCTTTTGAGGCGCTTTGTTAACTAAGTTACCTCTTGCTTCCTGGTTGTCCAGACTTATGTGTATTTGAAATAAAAGTATGATTTTTGGATGATATCATGTTTATGGTTTAGATCTGTACAATTACGTGGTAGTGTGGGCGTATTGCATTTGCTTTGAAATGCATTTTACAGTCCTTTTTATGTGATAAAACTTTGATAATTTTCTCTATAAATTGTATAATGTTGCAGAACACCAATTTCTAATGAACGATAGTTACCAGTTTTGATAATGAAATGAACTGGTTCGGAGCATCATGCTTGTCCCGCCTGGTACACTGAAAACAAGCAGTTTGCAACTCAATGTCAGATTCTTTAAATCCGTGTGATAAATGTGGCTGTAATTGTACTGTGTGTACAGGAACAATCCCTTGAGAATTGTCTGGTCATGGCAGCAAATGATTGACATATCAGCAATCATTTCGTATTACATTTTGTGACAGGAGATTGAATCACATCCGCTTGGTTTGCATCGGATCATCAAATCAGATAGTGAATTAGGATCTGATTCATTCAGCAGATTGTCAAGTTCCGATGGTTTGTCCTGATATTGTCTTATATATATATATATATATATATATATATATATATATATATATATATATATATATATATATATCTGTGTGTGTGTGTGTGTGTCTGTGTCTGTGTGTCTGTGTACACACTAATATGTCTATTTACGTGTGTATTTAATACACAGAATGTTTCAAACCACAATGTTATGAATAAGGGGCGAGTAATTACTTTGTAAATGATTACAAGCTCAAATTTAAACACACACATATACACACATACACACACACACACACATATATATATATATATATATATATATATATATATATATATATATATATATATATATTAGAATCTCCAATTTAGACCACCTCCATAAAGATACCATATCTATATTTAGACCATCAATTTATAGACCCATTTCTGTTTATCATAAACTAATTATATCTCTATTAAGACCACTTTTTCAATCCATTAGGTGGTCTTAATAGGGAGATTACACTGTATATAAACACATGGTCGGAGCTGCATGATCAACTGTATGAAAACCCCGGCCCTCTATCGTCACTGGCCATTCGACATTCTGGCGTACTGGTGGTCATGAGTTGCTACAGCCAATGGTAATGCTCCGTCCATGTGATGACCTCTTTGCTTTTGCTTTCACATTTATAGGCTGTTTAGAGCCTCCCGTGAACATCCAGCGAATTGTCTGTGATTGGCCACTGAAGACACAACCTATTTATTATCACGGCAGCAGTGAAAAACAAAAGATAAAGGACATGTCAGACTTTGGTGAACATGTTTTTGTAGTACAAGTTCCATCGAACTTATTAAACTGCTTGAACATAATTGGTCAAAGCATGCTGTCCTGCTTTTTATTTATATTACAAGGTGGTGCGAATCCGAAGAAAATTATACGCTGAAATCTCCGAGTTTGGACCTGCTTCAGTAGACTGATACTCCCGAAACCAAGTTGCGGTGTTTATGTCGTGTTCTGTTGCGCTAGTGTATGGACCTATGAACAACTAACGCTTGACGTTGACTGGCCACAAAGTACTTTGGAATTTTAAAATTACTGGGCACTTCAAGTATTCTGATTGTTTAGACCATTCTGATAACTAACCGTAAAGATTAAGAAACCTGCACATTTCTAGGGATCAGTACTACATTTGAACTCCAATGCAGCCATGCAAAGACGTTTTACGAATATCGAGAGAGCTTTTGGGGAGTTATGTTATCCCTAATGACGATGTGTTCTGGCAGGAAAACTTATTATTAATCTTTATAACTGCAAGATAATATGGATTTATTCTTAGGAAATCCACCTTGCTTTTATTTTGACAGAGATAGATGACAAAATGTTGATATTATGCCATCTTGGGGTTCGCAACAATTTTCGTCGGCAAACTGGGCCTTCAAGGGATACGCTGGACTTAAAGCCCATCAAATAGTTCGCACTGGGAAGGAAGTGCGGGTTTTTGTACTTCCTAACAGGTCATCGTTGCAGGGAATTCTTCTCTTACAGTTGCGCGCCCTCGGGAGTCATTACAGTCAAATGACCTTCTTAGCACGTGGGCACTCGGTCACAATTAGAGCAATTTGAATGTTAAAAACAGTTCAGCAGCCTTACAATCTGTGGCTTGAAATGTCGAATTTCCTTACGGACCTGGAACGGTAAGCCAAGGAGGATTAACGTCGGGCTAGATCGACAAAATCTTATTGTTTAGCGCAAATTATCTCTAGCAACTGCAGCTGTAAGAGGACCTCGATAAAATGCTACTTTTCATAATACTTCTGGTGATTTCATTTTCCAGGGCCCAAGTGTAATCTTCCCGGATGAAGTTTCACCTTTGCCGTCAAGCAAGATTTGTTTTATTTCAGGCATGAAGTTTTCGATCGACGTTTATATATCCCTCTTGGCATAACCCAGCAGGTGTTAATAGACTACTTGGCTGCAGCTGTCATGCAAAATTTACGACGTCAAAATTTGATTTGAATTAATTCTTTATGATACGATACAGAGATGCCAAGAGAGAGAACCCATCGGGCGATTAACAGAACACACAACGCCTTGTCTATTCCCATAGTATTCCGTAAGGACGGATAAGATTTTCCCTTTTTTGTCGAGGTTAAAAAATCATGGCTTGGGAAGATTTGGACTTTTAACTCTCCCCTGACGTTCTAAACCTCCTCTGTTCTCCTTGTATATACAATGACCATACCGTAAACTTGTTCAGACGTTTCTTCCTGTATATATAATTGTCATAGCGTACACTCGTGTGAATGAATTGGCAACACTTTAACTCTTTCACTGCTAATCACGGCAAATGTTGTACTAGTCTGAATTATTACATTAATTCCAGATTCAAATTTCTCAGAATAATATATTTCATTCAAACACCGGCACCCTTATATTTCCAGACCAAAAGGAATGATCCTTGTCAACAATATCCTTGACACGCTTTTAGTGCATAGCGTCGAGGACAGCTGTTGACTCAGTCCATAATTTAACCACTAGCAAGATGCAAATGCCGTATGCCATATAAAAATAAACCATTAAAATCTTTATAACCTGGACAAAACGAGCGGTTTCATTTTGCATCAAATCGTATATAAAAGCATTACCGTAGCGTGTTAAATTTCGACTTCTGTCGGATTTTAAAAAGGCTTTACAATTAGTGAACACGTTCATTAAACTGTTTCATCATGATTGTATGTTGGTAGCAATTCCAGGTTTATTTACTAGTATTTGAAATATTAATGTCACGATAAATTTCCCTATTTACTTAAATTCCAAGCGGAGAATCTTTACCCTCAAGTCCATGTGGCAAATGAACTTTCCACGCATTTATTGCCACTTCAGGTAGTTTAGCTAGTAAGTCCTTCACGATATTATACAGGGGATATTTTAACCCACGAGAAAACTTTCATACAATTAAAAAAAGCAGTCTGGTGAGTGTGAACAGGAATCTGTTAATTACACATCGCTTTAATGTGCTTATCTTGCGTCTGGATTCTCAAAACCAAAGTTGCGGATATCTCTAGGTAGTTGTCTGACCAGGGTTTATGCCAAAAGACATTGTTCTTCTTAAATCCCACAAGTTGGCAAAGTATGGGAAGAATTCAACATACAGTCTGCAGGGAGGCCATTGGGCCAAACGGTAGCCATATGCTTGGTTAACAACGACAGATTGTCGGTCACCTAGGGAACCACCTCGCCATCTCTCTCACCCAATCCAAGCAATCTGGAAAACATGATGAGCCAAGCCATCTCTGCGGATGCTCCTCTTGGGACAACAATGGCACCAGTCTCGCGACCACCACGTGTGGCAAACAATCAAGCATTCCATCATGGGACGTGACGTCATTCCCTCGTGCCTCGACTCTGTGGCCGTAATCAGTTAATTGTTGATAATATATTGTTTGCCTTTAAAAATCTGGCCTTAGAAAGATTATGTATGCAGCTGAATACAAATGGCGGTAATCTTGGCAGGAACAAAACATGCATCTTTATGGGCGATACAAATATCCACGAAACAAGCTTTTCTAAAGAGTGTGTGCAAGCTTTCGTGATTGATCTTATTTCATCTAAGAAACTGAAAAATTGTGTAAGTATATGGTCTTTGATGTGTCTCTACATTTTAAATAAACCACAATATGGTTTTCAAAGGCCGCACTTTATGGAGCATTGGTCAGGGGTGACCTTCTGAAAACACCGACAAAGGCCTTACCATGTAAAAAACAGATAATTCATAAATTGTGATGATTTTCACTACGCAAGTGCATTTTCCTCTCCAAGCAGTGAACAAGTCAGGTCTTACCACACTGCATATTGCTTATGCAGCTCTTTCATGGCTTCATGGACTTAAACTTTCATAGGTCTGTTTAAACAGTGAACACAATGTGAAAGTTTCTGATTTTGTGCTCATTCTGGGATTAATTGGATCTCTTGTAGGCCCATTTTTCATTTATGAACATTTAAAAAGTATGAAATGTAATTGTGCTTAGTAAAGCATGGTACATGTAATTCGAATCCCATACAGGTCGACATAAATTTATCGTATTTTTCACTCATTAGATTGTTGTATTATCATTTTGTAATGATGTAAAAAAAATGGTATTTATCTAATTTTGTGTACTTTTCGCTCTGCAGACATGTTTATCATCTAGCCAATTCCACAGATTCCAGTAATCACATCCACTTTTCAACCAGTTTGCATTGCCCTCAGTGAATGGCATAAATTATAAGTCACTCTGAATAATATCGTGCCACGTGACCCGCACCAACGTTGTTTGACACCACTGACCTAGATATAATTTCAGGTGATCCACTTCGGGTGCTGAGACAAAATGGGCATTTTAGGATCGCAGGTTAAACCCCAATGCACATAATTTAGCTTATGCTGCCACTTGATGACTGAAGCCATTGCCATCCACTTTCTTTCAATTTATGACCAATAGAGCGCCCATGTACTGATGAACAAGCTTCATCTGGAAACTAAAGTACCTTGTGCTCATGAAGGCGAGAAAAGTTCTAATCCAATTTTTTTTTTCGAGCAAAAGGACAGTTTTAAAGAGCACGGATCTCTTGGCGTGAAATATTTATGAAGCATATGATGATCTTTGCCTCCACCTTGGTATGTCTCGCCGCATCAGACGCTTTTTTTTTCTTTTCGTGGCCTCTGCGAACAAGCAGGGTACAGTCAGCACTTCACAGTGATATTTTCCCATTGATTATCCAGTATGTGTATAACGTTAGCTCAAATTTAATGCAAACTGTCCATCATATTTCGCGGGACAAAAAGCTTCGATATATTCACGGTTTTAACCAGTCCAAAGCCCATCGAATTGACATTTTGACAATGTTTTAGGGTTAGCACAGGGAATTGGTCAGCGTAAGTGCGCAGGTATTAGGTACAGAATGTTTCATCGTATCTGTGCAGTGGGTCTTTTAAAGCACTCAAAAATTGCATAATGTTGTAGAAGCCACTCTATAAAGTATGCTGTATGATAGCGAAAGTTTATGATTGTAACAAAACGGCATAAGAAGACGAATGCAATTCATAAAAATTCATTTTCATTTATTTAATTGGGCCTATATATGTCTCGGGTAATGAAAATTCTATCTCTAACTTGAGGTGATCAATTTATTGACTCTGTTGCGGTCTGGCTTCATGGGTGAACAAAAAAGCTCCCCGCCCCAGCCCCCCTCCCCCAATAAAAATGTCAAAATTTCTTATGCATGGCTGTCAATTGTCTGTGGTAATTAAGATTCTATTTGAAGGTGAAAGGACTCTATTTAAATGTGAACTGTTGACCTTTATAAGCTGACACCTTTCTCAAGTCAGGGATGTGGCAGATTCCTTCATATCAGTATCTTAAGTACCGCAACCCCTAAGTATACATGTAAATCTATATGGTCAACAAACAAACAAACACAATACCCCACAGTAATGACTATATTTGGCTGCAGTTGGTACTTCGCTCTTAATTTTAGGTTTAATATACAGTGGATTACTGGCGAATGACAGTATGGTACTATGATAAGAAAATTACTGTAAGTAAATGAAAAATACAAAATTCGAAGTACAAAATAGGTCGAAGACTATGAATACAAGAGAATAAGGCATTTAAAAAAGTATGTTGGTGAAGACACTTGTTCTTTTACCTTACCTGCTGCACAGAAAAAGTAGCGAAATAGTCTTACGTAGATTTAGGTCGATGTGCACAGTGCTAGCAGCATTCGCTTAACTTTTTCAGTGCAAATCACGTCTAAAGTCGATCGAATTAAGTCTGAACTATTACTGGGATCCCAGATTCGTATTTTTCATAAAATGAACTTTTATTTGAGTACCAATGTGCATTTAGTTCTAGAGAGAATTCCCCTGCATCATCGGCTTTTCTCGGCGCGCATTGGGCGCAATGCGCACCGAAAAAGCTGTTGACTGAGGCAAACATTTGGCACTGAGAGGGTTAACATTAGAGCTGAAATCATATTCTCGCAACTTACAGATGAAACCTTCCAGTTTCAACAATGCGTTTTCATACAGTCTCAAATTAATATCGGTGTATTAATACAATCAGGAATTGTCTCTGTTATCACGAATCAAGTCATGAACAAGGACGTCACTAGATAAGTGAGTAATCAATGCGGGAGTTACACCTCGTGGGAGTATTGGAAACTCATTCTTCATTTTTCTGAGTTACGTAGTGGGCCATTGTAGGAAAAAGTGTTAACTATCCTTGCACGGATGGGAACATTCGCATGCTGCTGAAAGAACTGCGTTGATTCCATGAAGATGGAGACTTAATGGCGAGCATTCGACGCTTTTACTCTATGTGACATGTATTGGTAAATCCATCACCATAATCAAAGTAATTTGGTAAAAAGTCAACACACACGGGGCTATTTTTCAACCTTGTCCTGAATTGATCCAAAGATGTTGCTTTACGAAAATCGAGCGCTAAAGCGTCCCAGAGAGGAACAGCTGAAAAATGCATATCCAAAGCGCCAGGATTTATATCGTATTTGTCTAAAATACCAGAATCGAGATTCACATTGCCTCTAACAAGCATTGAACTTTGCTTAGCTGAACCATTCTTAGGATCTCTGCAAATGTAGGCACGCTGGTACGTGAATGAAAGGTCGGCTCAGGAACAGTAAGAATCTGATATATTTATGTTAATTCAAAGCACTTTCACAATAGTTGAATTGGCAATGTAAGCGTTAAAACAGTTTAAGGACGCCCAGCACATGTACTAAAGTACTAAAACACTTTCAGCGCGCCCAGTACTGAAACAGTTAAAATGTCATCAGCAAAAAAACACTATCAGCATGCTCAGTACTGAAAGAGTTAAACAGTTTCACCATATCCAGTATTGAAGTAGTTAAAACAGCATCAGCGCGCCTAGTATTCAGTTAGTTTCGAGTTTTCCTTCGGGTTAACTAATTTCTTCAAAATAGTTTGGAGCAGCGCAAGCCGGTGGAATGCTGTTGACGCATTGTGCAACCAGGGTTGCATGAGTTTAATGACTGATGTTTACATTGATCATTTCATGGCTTACTGAAGTTACTGATCAATGCAGAGTTTTAATCAAAGACCTCGAGTTCATTGATGTACGGAATCAAAGAAAGCATGTAGATATAAGTACACAATGTAATGAAATACAAATACGGCATCGCGGCAGTGTTAATTCAATTATATATTAAAATCAATATACTGTTCACACATAATCACTAAGGCTTTGTTCTTTTTGTGAACGTCAAATACAATTATTAATAATCACTGTGCTTACAGTAACATTAAGCTCATCCCATCACTCTGCTGCTCAATTTTTTCTTACGTTTGAACTTTGATCTACCCTAAACATTTTCTTAAACATTTGTTAAATGAAAACTTCATCAACCATGCACAAAATTATCAAAATTTTATTATAATTCTTGTGCTTTAATTTGAACAAGAAGCCGTTATTGGAAATCTTTGTTTTATGTATCCAGTTCCAAATTTCTGAAACATAATTATCCAATTCATTGTGTTCAAATTAAAAAAAAACAAATGTATTTGCATTTCTAATTATTGTAATCATATTTCTGAGCCGCCTGACCATATCAAATTAATCTTATCGCCTGACAAACAAGTTTGAGGTACCTCATATACCAGATGCTTATCTGAGCATTTATGTT
The DNA here is from genome assembly GCA_964020975.1 of Hermodice carunculata. Lineage (NCBI taxonomy): Eukaryota > Metazoa > Annelida > Polychaeta > Eunicida > Amphinomidae > Hermodice > Hermodice carunculata. The sequence continues at coordinate 44,016,315 of OZ026625.1, forward strand.
GTGAGCATTTTGTTTTCCAAAACCGTGTGGAAGTAATTTCAATCATTCAGCAAGACAACGCTGCCTTCCATACTTTTTTGCCTGCTCAACAGGAAGTCTTTGTTGTTGTTCAATGGCAAAGTCGTGCTGCAGGGCTGCGAGTTGACAGCTTCCCTGGGCGCGCTGCGCTTATAGGTTTCTGAGGAAAACGGTTAACTGGGAGCATAGATTATCATTCTTCATAACTGCAAGTGGGAATTATGTAAAAATGAGAATCTGACGACGTTTATGACATTGATACTTTATGATGATTTTAATCTTAAATGTTCCATGTCGTTATATTGACGCTTAGGTCCGTCATGTTAGTATTGCAATGTCAATGTGACCTGTTGCATGATGAGGAAAAGTGGGCTAACATGTCAACTAATCACTAGCCGCGTTAAAACTGGTGATCAACTATACGCTGATCACATGCAAAATTATTGACCAGCTAAGATCAGATACCTGTTGCCACAGATATCACATGTTGACATTGTGTAAGTTTTGTATAAAAAGTTTTAATATGCACGTGCATTTCATTGCCTTAGGCTACCTTAAAATTAAAATACAATGAAAGTATTTCTGACATTGGTTCCGTTGCTGGCTAATTAATTACATTATATATGAGGGTAAAACAAGTAAATATTACATAATATATAAAAATAGGTGATGACATCATGCACATAACGTTAAAATGATTATGACCAGTATCATGAATGTAAACTTTAATAAAGGAACTTATAGAAAATCTTATTGTCGAATTTTATCGTTTTCCTATTGGACGAATTGTTTTTTAAATTAATATGAAAGTGTACTTGTTATAAAATAAGGATTTTCAAAATATTGTTGTCATCTTTGTGGCACTAAGATTCCAGGAGCGCGTCATTCAAGCGTATACATTTGTATCTTACACGGCCAACATACCGAATGCAGCAGTGTGTTTTGTTTATTTCTTTGTTCACTCTTTCATTCATTCATTTATTCACTCCAAAATATTTAAGCCGTGTAACTTTCCACAATTGGGCTCAGCAAAGTACGGAGGAGCAGAAGCCACGTTATTTCACCCACCCATGCATCCAGTTCTGTTTTGGTGAGTGGAATATACACTTTTAGTTACTCAAAGAAGGTATAAAATCTTGCAATGTCGAAGAGTAACCTGACAAACTTAATTTCTTGAAGGAATTGTGCAAACAAAGCAATATTTCAGGTATACCTTTATTAAGTAGATCAGGGAACTCTAGCGGTGATAAACAATATCTGAGACAAGATACGCCAGATTCATGGTAATAACTGATGATGCACACTGACAATTACCGTCTATTCACTCACTCTGATAGATGGTGACTATTGGCAGCTTTCATGCTAGCACATCTGTTGCACGCACACGCAGAGATAAATGACCATGTAGACGCTGAATACATCGTCAAAATTAATCAAGTGTTATTTCTAATTAAATTATTACGTGGAAACAAAAATCAAACTTGGCACCCGTAGGGCCCGAGAGAGTACTGACACAGCACGCCAGCCAACAGTGCCTTGCGTGGAGCATAATATGAGAATTGCTGACTTTCTAGATCAGATATAGGATTTTTTAAAAGCCATGAAAAAACATCAAGTGCAGTTTTATTTTGTTCAAAACATGACAAGATACAACATATTTATTTCAATTTCATTTGTTCCGTCTTGTTTCAGGTGTCAGAAATCTTACGCAGACGAATCTTTCGTCGGGAACAGATTGTGTAGATCTGGACAACCAAATTGGGGCCATTATTATCTTGGGTATCAAAAGCGAAAATATCAAAGCTGTTAGTCGGATCATTCTGAGCACGAAGCACATACTTGCAATCACTACAATGTGTTTATACAAGAAATGAGTTGGCAAAACCCCCATTGCTCTTCATGGGAATTTGGTCTGGAGGTGCAGCTGGGGAAGCTACGGAAATATCTAAGTACAATCGATCAGTTTTTTCCATCTAAATTATCATGAATATTTGATTTTGGTATTATGTGTTTTAATGCTGACATCAATTTGTGCCTATCTTGTTAATTTATCACACTGAGCTGTATATTTTGGTTGCACCCCAGTGAAATGTCGTCTGTTCTCTTTGTCTTTTTGACGACCGCGTATTACCTCCCTCTGAAGAGACGGCCATTGTCCGGTGTCACAGATGTGATCTTCCATATCTAAAAGTCTTTTCATTTCTACTTAATTACTGTTCTTTACAATGATCACAATAGTCACCCCTGCCCTGTGGGCTAGCACTCAACTGACCGCTTATTTGTGACATCATTATGCCAATATCAACTACAACACGGCATGGGAATATAACAGTGTCGCTCTGATACGTCTGCTATCTTGATCCTACCAAAACGAGACACGATTTTTTAAAAAGCAACAAAGAAGATAAAATTGAAAATAGAATATACTTTTTGAAAAGTAAAATACAGTACACACGCTTGACACAAGAAAATTCATGTAGGCATGGTGCCTGTTTTCCAATCGTTTTTTTAATGAAATATTTTTAAACCGATAGTGCTTCTTTTTGCTCTTTCGATCATTAAAATCCCGATTTTTACTGTTGCGCCTGAATTAAGCTCAATATTTAGTACCATGAGATAGTTTAGGCAATTTTGAATAGTTTTTAAGTTTATGAAAGCAGAAGTTTCGTACACAGAAATGAATGAAAGAAAGTGTGAAATGTACTTCAGTTCAATGTTTGGTGCACAGTTCGTGACCAAGCATTTAAATGCAGAAATAAAAGTGACCAATCACATTCATGTTTGTGTGATATGTTACGACAGAGAGCCCTATGAGGCTTTCCCTTGAGATAAGATAGAATTCACTTCTTAGAAGATCTTTTGGCAGCACTGTAACATTATTAATTCAATAATAACGTATAGTCCCTTACAATGGATGACATGTCCAAGTATACTGTCCGTTGGGGACATATATGCAATTAAAATGCAGCCTCTGAAGGAAACAGTTATGATTTTATTGCGTTACTTAATTTTCAGTTGCTCACAAATAACTGCAATAGCATACATCAAAGTCAAGGGACAAAGGAGAGATTCCGTGACCTAATGTAAGATTTGGCGGTTGTATGTAACCATCCAAATGATAAATCTCTTACTACCTTTATGTAATGTGGTTAATGAGAGACTTTATTGTATCTTGAATTATTTAAAAATATATATGTCATGACCTTTTACCGGAACATGCATGGCAAAGTAAATTAGATGAGCAACTTGCTGTAAAATACATTCAAGTATACCCAACGTTTCCATCTGCTTAAAATATGGTGTAGCTCGTACTTAAGCAGTTCATTCATCCTATTCATTCATGGTACTCTTCAACCTAATTGGAAACAAGGCAAATAATAACCGTTTCGCAACAATATTATTATACACAGAGTCACAGATGGGTGCATAGATGGGTGACCTATCGATGGGAAGGGGAATATGGACAGATGGATAGGTGAACTGATGAGGGAAGAATAGATGGGTGAAGGATGGGTTGGGGGTGAACGTTCGGTAAGCAAATTGATTCACTCATTCTATACCCGTGTCAGTTCATTCAATTACATACTCATTGTGTATGGATGCAAACCCAGACATTTTGTACTTTCCAAGAATTCTTTTTATCTTTCCTTGCTTCTTTATGTCTGGGTGCCAACTCAGATATATTGTTTTTCCACGGATTCTTGGTTGTGTCTGGGTGTATACCAACCAATTTTGTTGTTCAAGAATTCCCCTTTTCTTTCTTTTTACCTTCTTTTGTTCTTTCTTTCTCTCTTTCTTTTTCTTTCTTTCATCTTTGCAACCGAATTTGTACGGAGTTTTTCTTGGACACTACAATTACTCCGAAAACCACCAAACTTGCCATGGTGACGGACCTACCAGTGAAATTGTTCATATGGTTTGGAATAGTCATGATGTTTAAAATTATGTCAATTGGGGGCAATAAGTGTTTGAAAAACCCTATATCGTCAAAAATTATATAGATAGACACAAAGCTCTAACTTACACATGTATGTTTGAGACATCTATTAAATCCAATAGCATGCAAACGAAAGTTTGGGAATTTTAATGTATGCTAAATTCACTTAATCTCTCCACAATCCACATCCCTTCTACTGCAGGTTGCAAGCTGCATGGACCCCCATGGTGCTAGGCAACGATTTTGCATGCAAAATAAATTAGCTTGAACTGATCTCATAGGCAGCCTTCTATCCATGCAAGCTAGGTGTATGGTTTGGAAGGTTTGGGTCTTGTAGCAAATGGGAGGGGGGGGGTGTCCCAAAAATTTTGCAAAGAGGTTCTCAATAAAATAGTGAAGATCCCTTTCTGTTCATGCAAGAGCAGCTCTGCTTCATGCTGCTATATGTACCAGTCAGGCTATAGTTCCCACTATTGCAGGACAGAGCTGTCAGTGCACCATGACTGAGACTCGTGTCCTGGCTGGTCTTTTTTGCCTGAGCCTATCATGAGTCTACTGTGCTTATCCATCCCAAGGGAGCACAGGCACTGCACTTCTGGGCAGAACATGCCATCTATGTGTGCCCTCTACTAAAAAATAGACTACATACAGCGCTTAGTTGCCTAAACCCATCAAAGTACGGTATTCCAGTCCTCACTGACTGTTTTCACAACTTTGTGAATTTTTAAACAGTGTGTGGATTTGTGTCACTTGTAAACTTTCATTTCTTTGTTTTCTTGTAACCAGTGAGATGAAGCCTGTTTTTCATAGCCAAGACAAGCAATACTGAGACAGTATAGCGCTTGTCTCAGTTCACAGGTACATGTACATGTAGTTTTCATCTAGCAGTGAAGTTGTGCATCTGGGTATCGAACTGTCATGGTGTTCACAATTATGCAAATTAGAGGCAATTAAAATTTTAAGAGCTTCATATCTTCCTAAATATCACAGATAGAGCTACCATTCTAACTTCAATGCAAAGGTTTGCGATGAAGCTCTATCCATTGAACTGTGGAGAGAAGTAGTATGATTTTCATTTAAGCAAATTAGGCACATATGCAAAATTTAGATTATGAATATCTTCAAAGCTATTATATATAGATATTCCAAACCAACTTCAATCCATGGGTTTGTGATACAGTCCTATCCATTGAACAGTGAAGCAAAGTTGTAGGATTTTAATTTATGCACATTTAGCACATATACAAAATTTAAATTTTGAATATCTTTAAAACTGTTATACACATAGATGCCAAGCCAACATCTATGTATAGGTTTGTGATACAACCCTGTCCATGGAATATTGAAACGAGGCTGTAGAATTTTACTTGATGCAAATCTGGCACACGTAACAAGTGAACATATTCCACATTATAGACATACCATTGAAATCAATTACTAAATTCCAGAACCTGCTAATAATTCCCAGTCTGAAGTCCGCAAATCTCTCCTTGTAAGCAAATGAAATGCGGCAAATCGCTGAAACAGATTTGCTGTGAAGCAAATGTATTTTTCTAATTCTTTCTTTCTTTTTTTTTTTAAACTAAATTTGGCTGGAACTTTCCTCAGACACTATTATTCCAAAAACCACCAAACCAACTATGGTGACTGACCCACCGGTGAAACTGTGCATATCGTTTGGAATTGTCATCATATTTAAACTTATGCAAATTAGGGACAACTAAAATTTTAAAAGCCCCATATATTCCAAACTACTGCAGATAGACACAAAATGTCAATGTGCATGTAAATGTTTGTGACAGCTGCCAATATAATGTACAGTAAATGAAAAGAATATAAAATTATGCTAATTAGGGTAATTGGAAGATTTAAAGGTTGAATACCTCCAAAACTGTCAAGCACAGAGATGCCATTCTAACTTCAATTTGTAGGTATACGGCCAAGCCGCATCCAACGAACCATGAATCAAAGTTGTTGGATTTTAATTTATGCAAATTTGGCGAATATGCAAAATTTAATCTTGAATAGCTTCAAAACTATTATAGATAGGTGCCATTCCAACTTCAATTTTCATACGTTTGTGACATAGCCGCACCCAATGAATCATGAACCAAAATTGTACAATTTTAATCTATGCAAATAGATGAATACACATTGCATTCATTGCATATGCATTGAATTGCATATTCACCAAAGTTGCATAAATTAAAATCCTACAACTTTGGTTCATGGTTCGTTGGATGCGGCTTTGCCGCAAACCTACAAATTGGAGCTTTTCAAATTTCAGTTGTCCCTAATTTGCATGATACACGAAATTTAAAATTTGAATAACTTCAAAACTATTATTCATAAAGGTGCCATTTTAACTTCAACTTGTAGATATGTGACACACCCGCATGCAATGTACCATAAACCAAGGTTGCGGGCTTTTGATTTATGGAAATTAGGCAAAATAAAAAAATACAAATCTTGAATAGCTTCAAAACTGTTATAGACAGTGGTGTAATTCAAACTTCAAACAGTTTATAAGTTTGTGACATGGCCAAATCCAATGAATGAACCAAAGCCGTGGCATTTTCATTTATGCAAACTAGGCTAATACACAAAATTTAGATTATGTTGAACAATGGAAAGTGTAGCATTTCAAACTGTTCTCATTTTGGAGGCACCCGGACAGATTTGCTGTAATGCAAACCTTCTTTTCAGTTATTTATTGTATTTTTACAGAACTGATTCTATACTCTGCTTATAGAATTTTTATTTTAATATGTTACATAAAACAGAATCCGATAGAAAAACAGTCTGCGACTGCATAGGTCAGCCTGTAAAAACATATTTAAAAAATTAACAATAACAATAATGAATAGATACACATACATACACACATACATACATACATATATACATACATACATACATACATACATACAAGCATACACAGAGACGCATGGATAGACAAATGGGCACACAAAGAAACAGTCAAATAGACAGATAGATAGATACGCAGATAGATGGATGCACAGACAGACCGACGGACGGACGGGCAGATAGATAGCTAGACGGACAGACAGATAGATAAACAGACCGACAGACAGGTAGATGGATGGATGGATGGATGGATAGATAGATAGATAGATAGATAGATAGATAGATAGATAGATAGACAGACAGACAGCTAGATAGATAGATAGATAGATAGATAGATAGATATATAGATAGATAGATAGATAGATAGATAGATAGATAGATAGATAGATAGATAGATAGATAGATAGATCTACCCGAACTCTTTAGACTCCATAAGTTAATCTGTCACTGTCTAACCTAATAGTGTATAAATATGGAAGTACTATTGTCCATATGGCACACGTTGTTTTTGATATAGGCTACATCAGCCCAAATAAATCAAAGGGTATTCAGCGGGTAACTTCTCAGAACATGCTTCGGATCCTGTACCCGTACATGTCTCTCTGAGTAGCGGCTCTTTGTCTAAGCTAAATATTTTGCAAAGACAACCCCCATAATAATGACTTTATGTATATATATATATATATATATATATATATATATATATATATATATATATATATATATATATATATATATATATATAAACGAGTCAAATGATGCATTAGCTAAATAAGTGAAGCTTTGCTTACAAACCTTTATTTCATAATTTAGAGATTAGTTAATAATAATACTTTTTAGTGTGCTGCCTGCCTCTTCATTATCAAAACATGGGCACAAAAGCACAAACGAGCAAACAAACAAACAGCCCATAAATCTAAATTGTTTTTGATGTTCTGTGTGCTCATGTGTTAGTTCCTTTTCCCGACAAGGTTCAACAGACACATTTAAAAACGACACGTGCAATTTGAACATATTTATATTTGACTCCAAACATTGTATGTACCGGTATTCTAACTTAACTCACATCGCCACTGCTGTGAAGAAATGTATGTCACTGCCGACGTCCTCTTGAGCTTGAAAATGTACCAGGTGTGCTCGTGGGCCCGGCCAGTAATGTTTGTATATGATGTCAGAGGTTAGATGATGTATGTAACGGGGCAATATGACATATCGCTGGTGTACACAACCATATCACGGTCTTGTTCTCTGCGCCGCGTGTTCGAACTATCAAAGTACCCACTTATCGTGAGAAACTGTCAGTCGCGGCGCACATGTTCAAGGTGCTAATCGCAAATTTTATGTAGAGAAACCCTACTCATCCGTTACAAAATTACATTGACGAGATAATGTTGTCTAAGTTAACCTGATTTTAATACTTATTTTCCACCTCAGATAACAATAGCCCCATTGTTATTTCAACGCCGCTCTCAATATTATTCTAATTGCATTATAGATTACACGCAGGGAAATAACACAAGAGAGCCATTCGTTCAGTTATGATATGAGTTTTCCGCTCAAGAAAATGCGAATTTGAATTGCCCGTGTTTGTCATATCGATTGCTGAGAGAGATTCAGATTGGGCACGGGGATTACATGTAATCAACAGCACAGAGGAAGCAGATTGGAACTCGCATGCGACCAGCTTGTTTCCTTCTCACGTTGCCGCGTGTGGACAGCGCGAGCCACCAATAGAGTCACTATGACAACAACTCTGCGCTCAAGAACTTAGACACCGACAGAGTGACTGTAAACCTGCCCACTTGATGTAAAATCAAGATTTATTGGGCAAAATAGAGCAAAGTGAACTGCTGTTTAGTAGTTAATGTGGTAGAGTGGGGTATGTATTTGCAATTGTAATTGGTTTGACTGTCAAAGAGAATGAGGTTAAATCAACAGCCACTTCCATGGTGAATAGGTTTGAAACTTATAACACTGTGCAGTTCATTCATGTGAATAATTCGCTTATTTAGTTCGATTCCAGCAGAACTAAAACGTCCATACATGAAATAACAATCCTGTATTTCTTCGAACAATTGTACAGGATGTTAGCAAATCAACACATTTCCATGACCTATTAATTGGGATCTGGCCATCCGGTACTTAGACAGATTGGCAGTCTTCCACCTGTATGAATGCGTGAAGATATTAATGTTCAATAAATAAACAAAGAAGACAAAATAATTTAAAAAGACATGAATATGCCGACTCTATCAAATCTAGTGTTACAGTAACAACTCAGTGTTCTTGACAAAAATGAGTAGATTTCCGATTTGCCGATGATAGCATCTCTTTTAATCAGTCTCTGTCATATATTGCTATTGTATCAATTGCGAAAAATACATAATAAAGCTCATTAAATACATTTAATTGATTACACTACATGTGATCCAGCCATTGAACCCTTCTTCGACTTCGAGTTTAAGTGAACCAAAATATAACTTTATAAAACTGATTGAATTTAATGTTTTCGTCTTACTGCGTGCACATCTTGGATCTTGTCTGATATAAACGCTCCTGGGAAAACGAGAGACTACTACATGTATCAGGCTACTTAAACAAAGGACCGGTACATTGTAAGCTATGGACAAGCTTTGCTGCACGTGTCAGACCTTTGTACATCCAACATAGTTGTAATTCCACGGACGTTAAAAGAAGTTTTTCTAACAAGTAAGCTTACCCTCATTTAAATTTGACGCTGTCCAACATCAAAGAATACTATCATCATCATCATCATCATCATCATCATCATCATCATCATCATCATCATCATCATCATCATCATCATCATCATCATCATCATCATCATCATCATCATCATCATCATCATCATCATTATTATTATTATTATTATCATCATCTTCATCATTTATCAACTGTTTTAATTTACTGTTTCCGGGAAATAAAAGTAAGGCACGCAAAAAAAAAAAAAAGAGAAAGAAAATCCGCCTGAGAATAAAATACAGTATACTATATTTATTTAATCTTCACGTAGTAACGATTATTTGTACTCCCGTATTTTGTGACAAAAATACTAAAGTTGGCCCCTCCCGGCCCCCCCTTTATAGCGAAACGACCCTGCAACCCCCATGATTTGGACATTCGGGGAACAGAGTCTGCTTGGCCGACAACCTTCTTTTCTGAAATACATTAAGCCTATAATATCAGATAAGGTTAAATCTATTATGTCTATTCCATTTAAATCGGAAAATATGATGACGACGACGACGACGACGACCACGACGACGATGATGATGATGATGGTGGTAGTGGTGAAGATGATGATGATGATGATGATGATGATGATGATGATGATAATGATGATGATGATGATGATGATGATGATGATGATGATGATGATGATGATGATGATGATGATGATGATGATGATGATGATGATGGTGAAGAAAAATTATCTCAACAAGTCAAATGTCATACAAGACCTCCATGTCATCAAACCCCTGAATTTGTAGGCCGGGTTCTCTGCTCTCTATGTAAATTCCTGCCACTGCCTACCTCTAAAATCTGAATACACAAACATTGAAGTGGTTTTTTGTTTTGTTTTTGTTTTTGTTTGTTTGTTTTTTTTTTTTTTGGTTTTTTGTTTGCTTGTGTGTGTGTTTTTTTTTTCTTTTTTTTAAATACTTATTTATACCAAAATACGTTCAAGAGATTTTTATTCAAAAGATTATATCAGCCTAAAATACAATATAGGACCTTAAAGTGTAGCTATCACAACATGTTTCGGCCTGAAAAACTGAGAGGTGAAAAATATTTTGGGGAAAACCATTCCCCTCTAACTATTCCCCGGTCGGTTAGACATTCCTTATAGTTTGTTTCTGTGCCGAGAGACTAACAAGTCGCAAGAGCCATGACAAGTGACACGAACCCTTGATCTTGTTTCCACCTATGTCAGTTATTCATTTGTCTTAAAATGTAAAGGATAATGAAATGTAGAATGTCTTCTTTTTTTTAATCTAATTCCGAGTATCATAGAAATAAACTTTAAAAATGATTTATTTTCTACGAAATCCAATGATTGATAAAACACACACAACACACACAAAACTGCGTGAAAAAAATCAGGCAATGATGTGGATCTATTCTTACATCGCTCACAGAATCACCCGGAATCCGCTATTTACGCGATACTGGACGTGACAAAAGTGTTCACTTCCATGTGCACTGGACATCCAAGAGGACAGAAATGATGTGACAGCAGGACAACAAAATAGAAGAGGGATTTGTGACTGGATTTGATACCAAAGTTGCATCAGGTGTGAAGTTATGTGCAGCTCGAGCTCTGCCACGTGTCAGTATGTAGTCCCAAGGAGGGTAGAACGCTACCCTCCTTGGTAGTCCTGAGTGTGAACAGTGCCTGAAATCAAACCTATAGGCCTATGTATTTGAACGTTCCAGTCTATTCTTTCGTTTCCAACTATAAAGTTATTCCATCCAAATTTACTCTAGAACTGACGCTCGAGGACTAGAACGGTGTTTTATTTTATTTTTATTTTTTTAAATTTATTTTTATTCACATACTCTTGTATTCTCTCGTGCATGGAAATAAGGATCTCTCTGCCAGCCTTAATAGTGACCTCTTCGACGCCGTCCATAAATTTATGACTGATACCAGGCCTTTTGTGTTCTGATTGAATTTAAATTTTGCTTAAACCTTTTTGTTTTTGGTACATATGAACTGTTTATTATTGATTGTATTGTCCTGTGCGTATTGTATATATTATTGTGTGTCTCTCTGTCTGCAGAGCCTGTAATTTAGTACTTTATGTACTAGTAGGTTATCCAGTTTAAATAAATACGTTTAAATTAAATTAAATTAAATTAAATTAAATTAAATTAAATTAAATTGAATTATTTTTATAATTATTTTGCGTTGCCAACATGTTCTTTGGCAAAGTGGATAAACCGGTAGTCACGAAGTAGTATATCGTGACGATACTCATAAGTTTGATACCGCACATGTCTGTAGTTACAGCAGATCTATAGCGGTGGTTCATATTGTTAGGGAACTGTAATTTCACGTCGAAGATGACACGTTGGTTTCCATACAAATGCACAACTTTGACGAACAAGGCCTCATCTTGGACTCCTCCCCTCCTCTTTGGCAATGGAAAACCACACTTTGTAAGTATAGGGTACAGCAACGAGACCAGTGCAACGTTGCAAATTTGGGGGCCGTTAAAAAATTTCAAGTGTCACATCAGCACACAGAGTGCGCTTTGGGGGAAGGGATGGGGGATGGAACCAAGGTCAACTGTACGTTTTTTAGGACACACAAAACTGTTAATTTTCTTTGCTTACCAAAATATGTTAAAAGCTCACGTATTTACAGTAACATAGTTATGAGAGACTATATAAACATCATATATGAACAAGTTTAATTGTCTAAACAAGTAGCTGGACAATGAAGCTTTGCATATGAGTCTTAAAACCCCCCAGCATTTTAAGGTGCTAATTTCTAGGGGGTGGATGGTTTGGTGTCTCTGCGGTAGTACTCTATGTATTAATGGGAAAATGTTGATAGTTTTGACTGGTCCCTTACTAATAAATGCTTATAAATGATATCACAGATGTAATATATGATAGTCGACCTCATTGTTTGATGCTGTTGAAACTTGGTAATATCAAACTTTTTTATGTTGTTTCTGAAGACTTTCTTGCCACCCAGAGGTAAATGATAAGGTGAGGGATCGGAGGTCAGGAATCAAAGTCCCTGGGTCAGGGTTAACTTGAGGGTGATGTCGCTGCCTTCAAAGCAGACCCAGCTAGGTATCTTTGAAACTCAAATGGATTGAAGTAGCAAGAAACTGTGTCGGTTTAGTCAGCAAGAATGAAGCACGCATGAACTTTGTGAAGAACGCTTTACCTTCGAATGTGTGGCGAGATGTTGCTGGTGATAGAAGTAGGGCAGAGTAGATACATGACTAACCCTGCTTCTGCCACTTGAAGAGGGTAAAGGAGTTTTCGGTACTGGCCACTTTTGTTTACCCTGCTTGGGTACGGGAGGCCCTCTGATTTATCGTACTTCCTATCAGCCATTTTCCCCCAATTTTCTTATTTTCCGATTTTTCGTACCCCCAACCACCTTACCCCCTCATATGCCAATGAAAGCTCATACGACATTAGCATCTACTCCAAAGCTTTCTGATTTGAGGCAATTACGATCAATTACTTGTTTAATGTTTGGACGCGGACACTTATAGTAAGTTGATTAACTCCTGCACAACAAAGATTCTGAACTTGAAAAACACTCCATACTCCACGTTATACAATCAATTATTATGCAACCAGGTAACTCAACATGAAGAACTTTATTGATAACATGAGGGTAGACAATGATGGATTTCGTGAAAAAAAATCTTGTGTTCTTTGTCCTGTAAATTTGTGCCACAAAGGCAAGCGTTCCCCATTTGTTATTAGCTTGCTCGTGAAGGTGTGAAAACAGATGTTACTTTCCCCGGCCTCACGGAAACTTTGATTTGTTCCGTCCTTTGTTGCTCTCACGTCTCGCTACGTGAGCGTGTACACGGTATGCCGAGGTGAATTTCTCTTCCTTGTGTCTATATAAAAGGCGACTACTTGGATGGGACCAGAGCATCGCGTGCGGTGGGCCCGACCTTGCGATCATCACGGGAAATAAGGGGCACTGCAGCCGTATTACAATGCTTGGCATTGCTCAGTTCAAAACGGCGTGAAAAGTCGACGCGCCACGCACATCAGGCATTTATCACAATCAGGTTCATCAATCATGATCATTTCTATTGTCTGTTGTGGGAAACGGCTGTTGTCTTCCGACGCTAGGTCAATGAGATAGCTCAGGTTGTGTCCCACATGCAGTTATCACTAAACATTGCTGATACCAAAATGTTGATGTCGTGAAACAGAGGGCAGAATGCACGGGACCTTTTTTCGCAACGCATGACACAGCAGCCATGTTTGATTTTTTCAAAATGAGCCAAAGACGTTGTAAAAGAGAGAGTGCTTACACATAAACAAAACTCAATCAGCTAAATAATATGCGGTATAAATTCTCAGCTGTTGTAACAATTTGAAAGAATGTTTACAAATGCCGGCATCTTTAAACATTTTTCTGTATCATATGTAACAGATTATGGGCCTCTCCGTAAAAGCTTCTGCACAGAATTACACACAAAAATTCCAAATTATTCACGGGATGTGGCAAAGAAATCTCTGTTCTCTGTGTAAACAAGGAAAGGGAACTGTAACAAATTACTTCACAAATGCATAGCTTTTAACAAGTCTGCCGGGGGTTTTAAATTGAGTTTAAAAAATGGACTGCAGTATTATTACTTTTTTAAAAGCTGAGATTTCGGTAGGAATTAAATTTGCAGGAATGCACTTTGGTCATTTATTTTCCTAATTGCAAAATACTATCTGCACATTTGTCGTGAAAAAGAACCATTTTGAAAAATTGTAAACAGAAAGTAAAGGGACATATTTCAATCGATGGAGTTCAATATTGTAGCTAAGAGGGAAAAATTGAAAAAAAAATCCACAATAACAAAGAGAAACTTTTGTGTGCCTTAAAATATACTTGAACACAGCAAGGATCAAAACAGCTGAAATTAAGAACGTGCATGATTTATTTTTTTTATTTTTTTAATGTGTAAGCAATCATTTGGCTATTATGGATGTGTTAAAGTGTCGATGTTGCCTTACTGGACACGCTGCCTACTACATAACCTATGCATATTATTGGTCTTCATGAGTCTTTGTTTACATTACTTGTATTGACTGAGCATCCGTATAACCTGTTACAGAACAAACCCCCCCCCCCAAAAAAAAATGTTTCAATGAAGCAAGATTCACAATTAATGGGAAATCCAATTTTTAACCTGTCGGAATTACGCGAGATTTGATTGTCACATATAAGATTTATTTGTCACTGGCTGGACTTACGGTAGGTAACTTCATTACAAATTTCAGCTAACGTTCCATGTTAATATGTTTGAAAATTAAAGCACACCTATCAGAACTGATAAAATGTTTCGCTACCTATGAATCTCACAAAGATAAGCACAAGTATTTTATATGCAGCCTTGGCTGGCTGAAACTTTCACTTCTGAGTCGGCACTTGATTTACCTGGGCCCATGATTTTATGAATCAGCGAATACTGACAAGATTGGAATACATTTCGAGTGAAAGCTGGTCAGGGTTCACTCGAAAGTTCAAAAAATTAGGTCCCTTTACGTCAGTAGGCGCGTTTGTGTTTAAAGGGAGCATACATTATGATCTATCTATCTATCTATCTATCTATCTATCTATCTATCTATCTATCTATCTATCTATCTGTCTGTCTGTCTGTCTGTCTGTCTGTCTGTCTGTCTGTCTGTCTGTCTGTCTCTCTGTCTGTCTGTCTGTCTGTCTGTCTGTCGATGTATTGTTGGTCAATGTAGAATAATGATTCCTCCTGGAATGTACAAAATGACAGAGTTTCGGTAAAAGTGTTTCGTATGGTACAAAAAGCTCCACTGGAGAAACTTGTAAGATTCTGTACACGAAAAGCAAGCTAGGCTTTTGATGGTGTTTAAGCTTATTGATAGGCCTTATAGTCTTAATTTTTGCGATCAAACTGATCCACACAGCTAGGAAAATAGAAAGCTATTCTGATTAAGGATGGTTCAACATTACCATCATTTTTGAATTAGTACCTAGGATACTAAATTCCCCTCCCTCCCCCAACTAAGTACGTAAAAATGGTGATCTTCCAAGAAGTAATACCAAAAATACCACAAAACCTGGGTTACAAATACCACCATTTTCCATTGTCTGCAAAAGTGAACAGGTCCAATTACCGCTTCCCCCCCCTCCCCCGCGTACTGAAAGTACTAATTCAAAAAATGATTAAAATGTTGAACCATCCCATGGGAAACTGACTTAGCAAGTTCAATTGGGGGAAGTTCACTTCCTGCGTTGAATGGCCTCTGACCTGAATTTACCTGTGTCAAGTTTGCTGATAAAGCCACTTCGATCATTTGTATTAAGTCAGAGGTCCATCTGAAACGCGCCGCCCTTCTCAAATCCGTACGTGGAAATTTTGCATGCTTGCCAACCTTGAGCATAACGGTTTTTGTCGAGGCAGCTTATACGCGATGGAATCCAGCAACAGAACGGTCAGTTTTGTATCACCATACGTGTTAACTATATGGTGTTTCTCTCGCATAGTTTTATAGAAATCTGGCGTGCCAAATGCCGATTATTAAGTAATGGTCATCGAGCGGAAAGTTAAAGTAAAATGTCTTGTCTGAGAGAAGGGCAATATGATGATTCCAACCCCATGCCTGTGTGGTAAATACTTGCTATGTATGTGTATTGAAACACATTGATTTGGTACCAGCACAGCAATACTCGATGTGCTCATGGTGACGTTTTATACAGGCTTCGAATGTTATATGTACTTGAAATGAACTTTATCAGCCGCACAGCTTGTCATATTATAGGGGCTCAATGAAAATCTTTATTTGCTTTTACACAGCCTGCTATGGCTGCATGGTTTTGATACAGACATGACCTGCTGTCAATAAATAAAATGTGTTGTTTCATGGGAAGCCATACGCCATATAAGGTTATTGTTATTCTGATCAAATATGACAGACTTCACGGGGCATACTCACTTCGTGCATGTGGAATCAGACATGTTTGCTGCTTAGTAACAATTTAGAACCGAGGTTGATATGAGCTACATAACATTAAAAAATCCGTTAATCCGAGAAGTCAGCTTATACATAAAGTTCAAAAGTGCAGCTAACTGCATGAAAAGCCATTGGCCATACAAGCCACAGAATGATTTCAAGGAATATGATTTCGAAGGATGGCATTACATCATAAACTTTCTACATCAACCTGAATAATTTATCTCACTATGAGGCTATACCAAAGTTTATCATAGATCATTAACTCAATGAAAAGGAAATACCGAACTCCGATACTATACATACAGGCCCCAATATTTTAATTGATAAACTTTTAATACCTATCCATTAAAACCATAACACATTCCGACTTAAAATACTGGAATCCAAATTTTAAAATGCAAGCACCTATTTTAATTCAAAAGCGATAAACCACGTCATCAAAAATAGAAACCACTCATGGGACGGTTTTAAATTATGTACTCTTGTAGGTACAGGACAATCGCTACCAGATTGCAGCTATCATGCAGGTTACAGCTATCATCCAGATAACAACCACCACCAAACTACACGCATCACCAGACAACCACCATAATCCAGATTACACCCACCACCAGATTACAGCCATCATCCAGCTTACAGCCTTCATCCAGATTACATCCATCAAATTTTAAAATGTAGGCACTTAATTTATTTCAATAGCGATATACCACGTGATCAAAAATAAAAAACACTTATGAGACGGTTTTAATTATGTACTGTTGTAGGCACAGGATAATCTCTACCAGACTGCAGCTAACATGCAGGTTACAGCTATCATCCAGATGAGAGCCATCATCCAGGTTACACCCAGCACCAGACTACATCCACCACCAGACTACAACCATCATCCAGATTACACCCACCACCAAATTACAGCCATCATCCAGCATACAGCCTTCATCCAGATTACATCCACCAAACATAGATCTAAATAAAGAAGACCATCAAAAGTACGTCAGGTAGCAACCAGACAACCACATAGGTCTAAATGCGGAAAAAAAATCAATGGGACGTTGAATAGCAAGCTAACGAGATAGCTCTGAGTAAAAACGAGCATCAATAAGACTTAAGCTTGTCCAGATAACAACCAATTCACACCCACGTATCACTTAAAAAAAAAAAAAAAGAAAAAGCTTCAGTGCTTCAAATGACAGCCAGATCAGGAACATGCAGAAAAAAATGCGACTTCAAATATTTACCGGGATCACGACCATTTAGGCACTAAGTATAGCGAGAGATTATTGTGAACATTTTTTAAAAAATGTTTCGAGAAGGTTGTTGTGAACATATCACTATATATATGTATATATATCAGGGGGCATGATCATTGAGAACATACTACTAAAACTCATGAAAGGGCATTATTGCGTGCATATCACCAAACATAGTAAGGAAATTATTGTCTAGATATCACTAAATATAGCGTGGGACATTATCATGAACAGATTTGCTAATCATAGCAAGGGGAATTATTGTGGACATAGCACTAAATATAGCAAGGATAATTATTGTGTAGGGCTTCGTGTACCGTTCGGAAATTTACACGATCGCCAAAGGGCATAATTCGACATTTTTCAGAAAAGATCACGTTTGACATCCCTTATCACAAACATCCGCCATAGATCTATGAGCTGGCTGCTCTAACTTTAAACCCTTGGACACGTTTTCATTGTGCCATACTGCACAGCAATAATGGAAGCCACGTAAAATGCAAATCTTTGCATGTTATGCTTCTAAATTGTGGAAGGAAAAAGTGTAAATCTGATTCATCATGCTAGCATATTTTTATATAAAGATAGGCCAAATCAAGAAGGGTAAAAGAGCGATTTGGAACTCTTGTCCCAGGACTATTATGAATTGTTATTTTACGCTTCTGCGTCTGTGCTGCATGCAATAGAATTGTTGAGTAAATTGGTGACCCGGAAGGTAGGTTCGCTTGAGGGAAGGGTCTCCCCCCACCCCTGGCTGCCTGCCTGTGCTTTTGAATGGCAGAGATTTATGTGATAACATTGGGTAAAAGGTGACTTTTATTAAGTTTTAAAATAATAAATTTTAGTAAACTGGGCTTTATATTTATTTTCCTGTAATATTTAAAGATATTTGAATAGAAATATTGTAATAGGACGTATATGCATAATATCGCATGCCGTTGTGCAAATATATCAAAGGATTATTAATACGTGCAGCTATAGCTAATTAGTAAAGTCTTCAAAAATCGTATTCGTTAAGAGAGATGTTAAGCAGTATAATACTATAACCAAGCTGTTGTGTTAACTATCATGAAAGAGGCTACTGATTAATGTAACTTAATGGTCATCATAAACATATTTTTACACCATTTGGTTGTACAGTTGCATTCAAACATTGATATGCACTCGTCGTTTGATTGACCATGGTTTGGGACGTATTTCTTTGGGAGTTTACATTCCATCATGCTACGAAACCATGTGAACTGTTTATTTCATTTATTTGTTTACTTTTTTATATGCTTCCTACATTACTTTTTATTTTGAGGACGCAAATTACATCTTTGTGCCGCCTGCAGAATAATTTTGCAAACTTTTTTTGTGTCGCCTGTGACCATATATGCACCAACTAGTACGAATATATATATATACTCACGTCGAACGTAATGTTTTAATGAGTTAGATATTTGCAATGAAATTTGCAATGACATACTACTATTTTACAATTTTTGTTTTAGAAGGCACCCCCCCCAAAAAAAAATCCGTCCTCATTCCCACCGACACAAAAAGTTGACAAATTGAATGAAAGAAAAGATGATTAAAAATAAAAAGATGAGTAATAAACAGAATAATATTTCGCAAGAAAATCTGTGCACTTGTCTTTGTATTGGCCATTGAAAGAGTACGCAAAATGGCGTCCAATGTCCTACAATCCCAGCCATATACGTGTGCTCAACATGCACGCAATGATATGTCCAAATTATCCCAATGACCTCATCACAGCACCGCGTCGTTGCACCCATTATACGTACCTCCACGACAATTGGACATTTGAACTTTAAATAATTTAACCAAATTTTTAATATAAAGTAAAGTTCACGGATAATTCTGTGCCCAAACTGGAAAAAAGTTTCATAATTTAATACATATATTTAACTTTGTTTGATTGCTATCATCAGTGTGAGATTCAAACTTGTTGAAAGACATTATGTCCATGATGTTGCGACTTCATAGCAAATACCTGTGAGCAAATTGTAATTACCCTCAGGTGACAACAATCGCAAGCAAATCCAATTTTTAAGTACATTAGATCTATTGGAAATCATGGAATTTCCAACGCTTGTGAGGTCATTTGTAACTATGAAAACTCCATGCTACAAATAACGTTATATACACTTGACCTGCAGAGCTATAAAAACATGGAGTTTTTCCCGAACATACATGAAGTGTCACAATCCCTCAAATTCCATTGATATATATATATATATATATATATATATATATATATATATATACATGCGAAAAATGCTGTTCAATGTCCCATCATCACAGCCATCTAGTCTACGTGTGCTCAACATGCATGCAATAATATGTCCTAATTATCATGGTGATATATGTATGTATGTAGGTATATATATATATATTTATATATATATACACATATATATATATATATATATATATATATATATATATATATATATATATATATATATATATATATATATATATATATATACATATGTATGAGGACCAATATCAGTGGCATGATCTGTGCTTCATATCTTTCTGATATTTATTTGAAATCTGCGCATTAAGTTCATGGTTACCACTGGACAGGTCCAGATAATTAAACAGGTGCTTCCTCCTGGAATAGCCACACTGGATATAAATAAATGAGGGCTGATGTATGGGCCTGCGAATGATTGGATTA